>CM034152.1:238909939-239126167 GCA_019776745.2 Taxus chinensis | reverse complement strand
CTCTCTTAATTGACGGTATTATATTATTCAAAGTTTCTAGGATTCCTTTTTAAAAGGAATATAAGAACTTGATACATTGCATTTTTTTTGTGAAATGGTTACCCTTTTTGTTTGTTGAAAGTTAACAAGAAATATCACCCTTGTTGCATTGAAGGAAAGGTTACTGTTAGAGTTAAGCCATAGTTGTATTTACGTTAAATTGAAAGAAGGGAGAGTAACGTATTGTATTTCATGTTTACAATGATTAGGACTGTTTTTCTTTCTACTAAAGTATAGAGTTGTATAATAAAACAAATTCATCTCTCCCAAACCTATCCTTCAATGAAATAAACACAAGAAAAATGATCCATATAGTTTTTATAAGTGAAGTAAAACTTATGTATACTTTCTACTTAAATGCAACTAGGATTGAACTAAATATTAATACTGTCTTTTGTTTTTTACAAATTTTCCCTTGTAACTACTGATTAAACGTAGCTCTCTAAAAAAAAGTTGAAACAAATTTGATTATCTAAACCTTATGATTATAGTAATATTTTCCCTTTTTTCTAATCCAAATGAATTAAAATATTACTAATTAATATATATATATAAGTAATAATAATAATAATTCTTAATTTTTTATTAAATTAAATATTAAGAAATGTTTGTAATAAAGCAAAATTTATAAAAGGGAAAAAAATTGAAGTTGTTTGGTATGCGGCATGGTTGCTTTGTGGTTTTGTTTTAAAATAGGGAGGTCTCCGAACCCACCTCCCACCCCATTGGTAATATGGGATGGGGGGGTGGGGTTCATAGACCCTCCCCCCTATACTTTGAAAATAATTTTGCGGTGGGTCGGGGCCGAGCCCCCACCAAAGACTTTCCTTACCCTATGAATAATCTTCAACGCAGTCTACGTTTTCTCAAACCCGCAGCCATTTTGGTGCAACAATTGCATAGTAATATTATATGTATAATTATTCTTGTTTATTAATTTAAAAAAATGTATATGTGTGTTATTTCGGGTTTTATAATTATTTTTGAATATTATTCATATATATGTGTGTGTGTGTGTGTGTGTGTTATTTCGGGTTTTATAATTATTTTTGAATATTATTCACATATATATATCTGTGTGTATTATATCCATGGTTTTTGGAAGTAAATACATTCATGTAGGTATATACTTAGAATGAGATTATTCTCAAATGAAAGACAATGTAAATACAATAAAAATAAAAAATAGATCTATCGGGCAAATGAAAAAATACCCAAACGGGTATTTTATGTTAAATCAAGCTTGCATCATCAATGAAAATAACAAACCCTAGAATAGGTAGGATATATTAACCTATAAAAGTAAAAATGAATAGATTTGGGATGTGAGTATCCATCCCCAAGCTTCCTCCTCCTCTCCCATGGCTTCCTTCTATTCCCTTTCCCCCTAACCTGTAAATTAGAAATGATGAAATGAGTAAGTTGAATGCATAAAAGTCTTCCTTAGAGATTAGGGTTGTTTTGAGATACATTATATCTAATGGCCTATATTGAATTCATCCAATGGCCCACATTGTCTCCTACAAACGTTAGGTGAAAGTAGGTGAGATAATCATTTGATCACATGGGTCTTTTGAATGGGGCCACTTGTGTGGTATGAAAGTTAATTAAAGTTTTGTATTTTCTTTTTATTTATTTTAAGTAAATTATTTCCCTTAATACTATAGGCAACATTTATATTTTAGATATAAATTTAATAGTTTTGTGTAAATGGAATAACAATTAGACCTAGACTTTTATTATAAATTTAGGCATGACTTTAGGAACCTTTTTATTAAATCAATTTTGTAATATATGAATGAAATATTTTAAACATAACTATACATTAAATAAATAATTTTATTTAATTACTGTTTTGATGATCAAATAGTAACCAAGGATTAGTGTATCATTCTTTTCATCCTTTAATAAAAAAAATTATTCCATAATTTTCTTATTTTAGCCTTCGTTTTGTCATGGGTTTCGTGTCAAATTTTGTGGGCGTTACAAAACTAGTCTTGTTATGCCCAAAACCAATTGCACTCCTCTCCCAATTTAAATTTAACTTGAAAAAAAGGTGCAACATTCTATGTTAAAGGTTACAAACATTTAGGCACTCTCTTGTATTTTCTCTTTTTCAAATTTGTAGACATCTAAAATGTCGACATGGTTAATTATGATTAGCTTGTCCTGAAAACATCCCAACATCATCCATATAATAATTAATCGAAAGATTAATTACTTTTATTAATCGATGTTATCTTAGTTGCCCCTTATTATTCTTTAGCATTCCAATGATTGATCCTTATAAATAATCATTATATCCCATTTCATCTTTAATTCCTTTTATTTCATTATTATATCATATTATCCTATTATAATCCCTTTTAACATTTTTTAGGAATTTAATAATCCTACATCTCACTTACCACCTACACTACACATCCCTATGCCTAGAGTTTCCATGTAACCTCATCCCTACTCATCATTTATTAACTTAATCTAATTATAATCCTAATCACATGATCTATCCCTAAATCTAGAGAATTATATTTCGAGAGGCTTCTCTAAGTTTATCCTTATATTGAATTTATAATTCAATGGAAGTTTCCTCCCTCCTTGAAATTTGAATTCAAATTCAAGAGTCTTCCACTCTATAATCCTCCAATCATCACATGCATTCTCCACCATTGATTCAAATCTAACATTGCTTCAACTTATCCATTGAATCCCCCACCCATAAACTATAAATTCATCTCTCCTCCTCCATGAGAACTAGTTAGCAAGCCATTTAAACCATCTGTTTTATCCTCTTAGCAACCAATAAATCCATCATTTATATTTAATCCATCTACAATAAACCCATCATATTTTTTTTCAAGTAATCATAACTCTTCAAAGTGGAGGTGTTGCCCAAGTGTATAAAAAATTTGAGGATAGCACATCCAATGCACCATTAAGAGAAAATCCAACACATGAAAGGAGGATCTTGAAATCTTATAGGTAATTACAGGTATTTATCTCTCTTCTCCATTCAATCCATTGCGTTATCTTAGGTTTTTTTAAGTGAAGGTATTAGACTCTATTTCCCTTTCCATCTAGCTCAATTTGAGGTTTTGTTTGAGAAGATAAGATTAGGGAAGTAATTTTTATTTTATTTTCTCACATTCTCCACAAATATTTTTTTTGCATTACATTTTGGCACCCATCATGGAGCTTACACCCCCCCCATTTTTAATCATTTTCCATATCAATTGATTTCTTGAATAGGTTGTCCAAATTTATATAATTTTCACCTTGTTTACCCCTTCAAATTTGTATTTTCCAGGCTCACATTATGTTTCCAGCACGAAACAACGCATTTTCTCTATGTATTGGCACCTATGTCTATAAAATGGAACTTGTGAATTGAATCATCATATATGTTCTATTTTCACACTTCTGTAAAACTAGTGGCGGCTTTTGTAAATACTTTGGTGGATTTTTTTTTGGCCTTTGAAACCCCAAAATTGCAATATTTTTCTTGTTTTGGTCTTTTGTCAATAGAAAGGAACTTCCACAGACATAACGATGCATTTGTAGAACTAGTAATGCATTTGTATATAGTGGAATGCTTGCATAACTAGTAGCACATTTGTATATAGTGGTGTGTTTGTAGAACTACTAACACGTTTGTATATAGTGGCACATTTGATGAACTACTAGAGCGTTTGTAAATAATAGTGCTTTTGCATAACTAGTAGTACATTTGTATATAGTGTCACATTAGTATATATAGTGGTGCCTTTTCTCTATTAGTCAGAACCTTTGACGAATCACAATTTTTCTCAAAACTATCAGTCTAATCTTGTTTTTAATTTTTTTTGCTGACTTTTTGTAAGTTTATTACATATACAAGGGGAAATTCTTTCCATTTTGACATTTATCTAAGTGTTTTGTGGTCTTAGAATTGAAAAAACTACTAACCCTTTTGTTTTGCAGCTCGTTTTTTCCAAGATAATGGGGTGAAAAATCTAACTACTAACCCTTGTTTTGTAAGGAATCCTCTTAAAGACCCAATCATCAAAGTACTAATATATTTCCATTTCATTTTATCTTCTATAATTTAATTATATTTAATTTATGATCCTTCGTGTATTTTCCTTTGGTCAATCTATTGGAAAAACCGTGTATGCTTTCCTCTCGCGTCCTAGGATGATCTTGAGGACCAAAAGTGGCTAGCCTTCCCATTTTTACTTTGTAGGGGAAACATGATGTGGAAGTGATATTCACACACTTTTCATAGTACTAAATGTCTCGTGACCATGGGTGTCATCTCCATACATGTAGAAACACCTCGTGTTCCGACGGGGTATACACATTCAAATATAGATGTCATTATTATCTAAGCGCTTGCTTTATTTAAGAGTGACATGAAGTGAGGGACTTCTACATCCCAATACCCAGGCCTTAAATAACATCTTTGCAACATGGAATTCAGTCCCAAGGCGTTGCAAGGTGTATTGGTGATGCCGCTAGTGAGCTCGTGCATCCTAGACTAGGTAACCTCTTAGCCACATATTAAACTATAGTGCAAAGATGCCACACTTTGAAATATTCCTTGTTAGGAAAACCTACATTTAACACATAGTTTGAGAGCCAATTGTGGCATCGTCATTGGTGTGTGGTATTGAAATTGGGCTATATCTTGATTGTAAACCCACTTGACTGGTTATGGTGTGTCTTGCGTATTTGTTGTGTTCTTTTGAATACCCTTAGCCATTCCATCACTTTAAACTTTTAATTAATCAAACATCATCATAATTAACTATCCATAATCACACGATCCCTATCCTAATCCTATAGCCATCCTTAATCCAAAATCCTAATCCACACTCACCCGCCACATAGCTCACCTAACAATGGCCTTTGATCCTCAATCCCCATCCTTTGTAAACAAATATCCAAAGACCTACCTCTTCTCTAAATCCATTAGCCAAGCTATCTCATCATCCCCCATCCATAAATTTGAACCATCTTGCTTTATAACGAAGTCCCACACACCATCCAACACATTAAGAAACAAATATCAAACCTAAACCAACCCTCTCCACGTCATCTAAAACAACCATCCCATATTGATCCTAACCTTCTAAAAACAATTGAAATACTTAACTGACAAATATTCGATCTTCAATATTTACTCCACCAATCACCTCTTAAACCATCATCTCCCAACAAACCCCATCAACAATTTCTCCTTCCTAAGATCCCCATCCCTCACCCCATTGACCTCCTCCTTAATTATCCCAAATAATATTGATCTAAACCTCTACCTGATAAACACAAACCACTATCTCCACAAGCTAATTACATAAATTTTGATCATCTTTCTAAATTTTACCTAGACTAAGAGGACTTCCTATTTGTCCTTTCTAATCTATCCACCAATCCCAAATGTACACTACCATCCCCAATTCAAACATCTAAATATTATATCAATCATCGTGAAATAGAACTTCATACCATCAAAGCATACCTGAATAATCCATGGCAATAAAAAAATACAACCCTTAAATCCAATCATCATAAAATCTATCATCAGGTCACATTCACATATCCACAACAATCACAACAACTTAATCCTAAATCACTATCCCCCACATCTCATCTTAGTCCTCTATCCTTGTAATTTTTATCACCCCAATCTAATCCTATAGAATTTATCCTAGATAGTCCCACATCCCCTAATCCATCATCAAATTCAAACTCTAAACTTATTTCATCTCGTCAATCGTCTAAATCTAATCATGTCAAAACTATCTCATCCACTGTGACTCCTAAGTCACCCTTCTCCCGTTCTACCCCCAAGCCTAAACCATCTAATGTGGCTCTTATGCACCATCATCCTCTTCATCTACACCTCATTCTATCTTACTCCCTCCATCACCTACACATAGCACTATCTAACCCTCTAATTGTATTTCAAATATATTATCCCCCAATCCTAACAAAATCTAATGTGACTCATAAGTCACCAAATCCAAACCTAAAAAATCCAATCCAAATCCTCTCCCAATCCCATCTCCTACCCAATCCAATAAAGCTCATATGCAACCTTCACCTACAACATCACATAAATAGACCAAATCAAATGTGGTTCCTACACCACACCCATATGCCAAATGTCCTTCATCACCCAAATCTAATATGATCTCCATATCAAACCCATCACATTCATATAAATGTACCCCATCCCCTTAATATACATCTACCGATCCCAAAAAATATAATCCCAAAACAAAATTATCTACCTCAAAACCACATACTCCAACCAATCTAAAATCAACCAAATCTACTTCGGCCTCTAACACCAAAACATCCACTTCGGACCCTGGGCCTATTCCAGCCCCTTCATCTTCTAAGCCAAAAAAATCTAATCCAAGTCATAAATTGAAAAAAAAAACAAAACATCTCATAATCGACCCAATCCCACACCTTTACTTCCTACTCTCCCAAAATAATTAAATCCATACCACTTACCTCCTTAAGGATAATCCTTGACCACCATCTTCCATCATCTATAAAACTTAAACATGATCATCCATCCGTGAATAAAATCACACATTTAAAACCTTCCCAAAAAATGTTGGCATTGGGAACACTAATATTGTGACTTCCATTGCACCCATGGACATTCAAATAATCATTGGATTCAATTTAGATCTTATGTCCAAAACCTCATTCGCCAAGTAATTCTTATCCTTGTACCTCTTTATCCACCACGTTTCCATCCCAATCCTATCCCTAACCATAACCCACCATTTAAATCCCACTCGAGATCAAAACATCATCAGCCATCCAAACCTCATCATACATCTAAACATCCCTCACCGACCAAAAACCAATTACAATCTCATATCCCATCCTTTGTTAGGTCTGACCTCTTAGCAGATGAAAATAGTACATGACCACATGGCATCATCTTCCCCATCGACTCCATATCCTATAGCCAAAAATATGTTCGCCAATACGTAATATCGAGGAAAAGGCTTCATTATCCATTAAAAATACATTCATGAACCCATATCTCTTCATCAAAATCCATGTCATCTAGGATTAGGTTATAAAACTAAACCCATTTCCAACACTCCACCTTTTGATCTTACCATCCTCACCACTCAACCCAATCAAAAATCATTTAATACCCCTAGAAAAACCAAACACCTAAAAAAATATTGAGCACATAGTTCCTCGCTTGCGCACAGATGCTCTTTCCTTCCCACACATCCTCCTTCTATCCAATATCCAAATCTCTTTGTATTTAATCCATTCTTATCACCACAACCATATCCTATTCTAATCCATTCATTTGAATACTTGATCATATTTATCACACATGTTGTAAGATCATAGTACCTACTACAACCTTGTGAATTTTATTTATCACTACCTCCAACATTCCATCACAATTGTCCTCCTAGAAATCCACACATTTTAACACACTTAAGTTTTAATGAAGATCCTTGGGTGTGTTTATCGACACTCTAGTCAATGTCATATTTACACTCATCTCCATCCCTCCATCAAACCACTATTGATTCTTAACCCCTTGATATTTTTCAACAGAATGGATGCTCTTCGTGTAAAAAAATCAAAATATCAAAAAGGAAAAAATCAAAAAATAAAGAAAATCATATAAAAATAAAGAAAATCAACTAAAATCCACCTCAAGAAACTCTATCAATTCTATGGACACCTATTTGGTAGTAAATCAATGTTGTGACAAGAATCATATGTATCTTTGTCAAGGCTATGGATGCTTGGTTGATAGCGGAGTAATGCATGGTTTAGCCTTCCATTCATATTCCATAAACCTACTTGACTTAATTACTCTCTATACATTAGATAGTTTATATTCACACAAAACCCATTAATTGTTCACCTCAAGCAATAATTAACCATCACAATCACACACACTTTACTCTCGAAGAGACCTAAGGCTTGCATGTTGTCAGGTATGTTTTAGACCTTGTTCACAATTATATTTTAGTCAAACTCTTTCCTCAAAACATGTGCCATTTGGATCATCTTTTGTTTGTCACTGATGACATCCATCACATTCATGTCCTTTTTTAATTTTTCCCTTAGGATCAAACATCTAGGGGAAGATGATGACCCTTTTATTTTCATCAAATCCTCCTCATGTCCCTTTTTCACTATCATCATCATGAATGGGGGTAACCTTACTAGCATCTACTATGGGCATAATACATTTTATATATCCCTCCCATCCCATCCGTCCCTACACCTAAGGGAAAATTAAAACCATCTATTCATCCACACACGCCATCCTTCTTTACACTTAGGGGAACACAACATTTATCCCTCAATCTATCTTACCTATACCTTGGGGCATATCTAATCACCACATCCCTCATGAAAATACCACCTCCTATTGAATCCTAACCGATTAACCAATCCCTATCCTACCCACCCTGTCAAATTTCCCTCAATCCTTCCCTTTCACCCTACCTAAACATACTTTGGGACTTATAGGAGAAAATCACATTTCACCTTACATCCCTTCCCATCCACCCCGTTACCCATCCCAAATACAAAATATCAAAATCCAATATTCACAATCTAAAATCCAAAAATCTATACATCTACAATCCAAAATAAAAAAATCTTAACATCCACATTCCAAAACCCAAAAATATAAACATCCACAATCCAAAATTCAAAAATCTAAGCCTCTAAAAATCTAAAAATCCATAATAAAAAATCCAAAAATATAAACTTCATATGTGTTTTTTGTATATATGCAAAAAATCTTAACATATGTGTTTTTTTGTTGTGTGTTTTCTTACTTGTCTACATTTACATTTTGGCCGATTATATGAGGCCTCTTTTATTTCTTTTTCTTTTGCACAGTCCAATGATACGAGGACCATCATTTTTTTACTATTTCGAATGATGATACAAGACCACATTTTTTTGGTCCAATGATATAAGGACCATCATAATATTAATTTGTCCAAGGATGGTCCATATTATGATGGTCCTTATATCATTATTGTGATTAATGTGGTATAGACATCACGATCTTTATACCATGGTGCATATTTCTCTATACCACATTAATCACACTGCTAATGATGATAACAAAGGGAAGTTTATGATAGCACACCCCCTTATATCATCATATTTTAACCTTATTATCATCATCTAACCAACAATTTAACCTCCTCATCCTCTTATCCGATTAATCCTATCTCAATCAACATCTAGATCCAAATATTATCACTATGCATCCAACATCAAAAATCCTCACCCCTTGGTTGGGGAATCTTCCAACATCCTCCAATCAGTAAACCCCAATCATAAAACCCAATCCTTATTCTTTAATCAAAACATTCTCAATCCTCTAATCCTTTTAGATATCCTCAAATGTCACATCATCAATTCCTAGCCCCTTGACTGGGCCATCTCAAAATCTAACAACCTAGAAATCATTATCCGGAAATCTAAATCCTAACTCTCACACCTTGACTGGGGCGTCCTCTAATCCACGAATCCTAAATTATTACCCTTGTTATACATTATTAGCCAGGGCATCTTCTAATCTCAAAATATTAAATCTTCACCCTTGTCATACATCATTGACTGGGGCATCCTCTACTCCTAAATCCAATATCTCCTATTCTTCTAATCTCCCTCTCTTTTATCTTTTAATCCTAAATCATAATCTTGTGAATCATCAAATATTTTCATCCTTTAACACCTCAACTCTTGTAATCCTCATCCTCTCAATCCTCAAATCTTCTCATCCTCTAATCCTCTCTCATCTACTAACTTGGGCCTCCCTCTTTTTGAGCGGTTACCTGACTCATACCTTCCCCGCCTAAACCCTCAAGATGTGGCATCATATCACTATCCTAACATATTTCCTCTTTTTATTTAAACAGTTATTGTTATGCAATAACAATTCAAAGAGATGAAAAATTTAGACATATAAAATGTCGATATGGTTAATTACGATTAATCTATCCCACAAATATCCCAACATCATCCATATAATAATTAATCGCAAGATTAATTACTATTATTAATCAATTTTATATTAGTTACCCCTTATTATTCTTTAGCATTCTAATGATTGATCCTTATAAATAATCAGTATATCCCATTTCATCTTTAATCTCTTTTATTTCATTATTATATCATATTATCCTATTATAATCACTATTAACATTTTTTAGGAATTTAATATTCCTACATCTCACCTACCACCTACCATACACAACCCAGTGCCTAGACTTTCTATGTAACCTCATCCCTATTCATCATTTATTAACATAATATAATTCTAATCCTAATCACATGCCCCACCTCTAAATCTATAGGCTTATATTTCTAGAATCCTCTCTAACTTTCTCCTTCTATTGAATTATTAATTCAATGAAATCTTCTTCCCTCCATGAAATTTGAATTCAAATTCGAGAAGCTTCCACTCTATAATACTCCAATCGTCGCATGCATTCTCCACCCTTGAGCCAAGTCCTACATGGCTTCATCTTAGCCATTGAATGATCCAACCACAAACTATAAATTGAGCTCTCCTCCTCCATAGGTGCTAGTTGGCAAGCCATTCAATCCATCCATTTTATCCAAGCTTAGCACTCAATAAATCCATCATTTATATTTAATCCATATACAATCAATCCATCATGATTTTAATCAAGAATTTGTCACTCATCAAAGGGGAGGTACTACCTAAGTGACTTCAAAATCTCAAGCAAACACATCAAATCTAGCATTAAGTGAAAATACAACACATAAAAAGAGGATATTTGAATCTTGTAGGTAAGTGAACGTATTTGTATCTCTCCTCCTTTTAATCCATTGCTCTATCTGATGTTTTTTTTTAGAATATTATATTAGGGAAGAAACTTTGTTGTTTTCTGACATTTTCACAACTAATATTTTATTTCATTACAATATTAATAAAATGTGTGTGGACCCATTTGTGGTCTCAATATTCAACAAAAAATATTTTTTATTTATAATATTGATCACCAAATTTCTATGGTGCCAACACTAAAAGAAGTTTAGTTATTTATTTGTTCAAATTGAAGCTTTTTATTCATTAAATATGTATTGTCTCTAGAGAGACAAAAAATATAATTCATAATGTCTTTAGAGAGACAAAAATGATATTGTATCTCAAGACACATCAATGATATTGTCTCTCGAGAGACACAAATGATATTATCTCTCAAGAGAGGTAAATATGTATAAATCTATGTATCTATAGAACTAATTTTTTTTTATTAGATAAGGTAAGAAATTGGTTTTGCAGGGACCAAAAAACCACAAATAAAAGGGAGAAAAATATCTAATAATTAAGAATAAAAGAAATGACCTCTACCAAAAGCTAAAAGAGACAACCAAAGAACCAATGTAAATGAAACAAAAAACCCTCACACACAACAATGAAGGCCAGGTCAAAGAGAATCAACCTTAAAAGAATCAAGAAGCCTCCCGAGAACAACTCTACATAACTCGAGCAACTAGAGTAGGATTTTTGGGTTAGACCGTGGTCCATCCATCCCCATCAGCCATAGGATTTGCTAACCCCTTCTTCATTCCGCAAATAACACCCCTTCTTCCTTCCTTAGAAACAGTACCAGTTTCCCCTCTACGACATCTTCCATCCAACTACTCTCCCCCAAACCGTCCCCTTCCACCATTTGTCTACCAGGAACAAAACCACCAACAAGATAATGTTAGCATTCAAAATTTAAAACATATTTCCTGCTAGACTGGTTCAACTTGGAAATCGAGGAACACACACTGGAATCACACTTCCCTACCTCTTCCAAACCAATGTTGACTCCATCCCTACCCCATATCAAATCAGATGAAACAGAAACGGTTTCATTCTTCATTCGTTCACCTATCTCAATATACTCCATGACATTAATTCAATCAACATCTGAATTTTATTTCCTTGACTCATCATACACTTGGTTGATCACATTCACCAACAAGATCTCCTCATCCTAACATGTCCTTTACTCATATCTCACCCTTTTGCATTTTTGCAAAAAAATGGTGAGCTCTCCAATTCAATTTCTTGTTCTCATTTATCTTCTGGGGAGTTCAAAAATATTATGTTGCATAGTTTAGAACCCACAGGAATATTAAAGCAAGGGTGATCAAAACAAGTTTGGAACAGGTCCTGGTGGCAGGGTCAACTGTAATCAACACCCCCATAGAGTGAGAAATCAATAGATAAACTTCAGTCTCTCAAAAATCCAAGGGAAGAATAGCGAGGTAAATATAGATAGGTTGGGCCTGAAATTTAAGAGCATGTGACATTCCCAGTTGCCATTGGTTGAGGCTCAGAACTGCACTCCCGTAAAACTACGATGACCTCTGAAGCACCATTTGCATCTCTGACTCATATTGGAAATAGAAAAGAAAACCTTCCCCTACAAGTTTCCTAACTTCCAACTTACACGCCCATTTCCTCCTGCACCAATATCTTATAAAGTCAATATTATGTCAAATTCTAACAAAATTGCTGACTATAATAAATTTGAATTTGGCCTTACCTTTATCGATGAAAGACCTTGGAATCTCTAGCTGTGGATCAACATCACACCAGGTATGAGAGAGAGCTTAACAGACTCTCAATTATCGTCTCCAAACAGTCTGGTACACAATTCATGGTAGCGTCTCACTTCTTGGTTCCTCTAGTAAGATATCTAAATTTAACTCAGAAATCAAATATCTTTATATAATTAGAGACAAAAATTAGAGATACTTGCTTTGAGACAATATACAACTTTTTTACCATCTCAATTTGAGATAGTTTGGTAAATTATCATTGTTAATATTTTCTCAAATAACCCCCTTGTAGTAGTGTAATAATCCTAACCATCATCGAAACCCATACACAATGTTTTCTGTTTGGGTTGAAGTTTATATGTTCAACACATGCATTAACACTGCTCCAAAGATGGCTCAAACTACACATAGTTATCCACCTAAATATGTGATATATATATATATATGGATGAAAATATATTTGATAGGTTAATCATTAGATAATTTTTTTAGAGACTTGATTGTGTACTGCTCACTTAGATGTTGACGTTTGTGATTTTATGGGAAGATTTATTTTTAAAACTTGTTTGGAGCACTTTAACCTATTTGGGGGATGCTCCTAAAGTTTCCTCCTACTTAAGGGAAATTTAGGAGATCTTGGAATTCCTTTATAACTCAGGGATTAATTAATTACCAATTGTATGTGTCTACACTAACCTAGAGAAACAAAAATAAATAAAAAATCATTCAATTAGCACTTTTTTGTGTTGAAGAAAATACTCATTACAAAATATTTCGCTTATTCCTAATAAAATTAATACATTGTATGTATATTTTGTTTTGGTCATGAGATTTTAATGTTATTATAATATGTATGTATGTATGTATTTTAATATTGTGGAGTATATCATATGTTTCCTAATTATTAATGGATCCATATAATTATTAAATTTTTAAAAATATCTTTTGGAATATGACAATAATGATTATTAAAAATTAAGAAATTGAGAAGAACTTGTGTAAAACTTTGTAAACCATTTGCATTAACAAATCAAATCATGACTCCAATAAATAATTAGGACATTCCTTCCATTATTACATGCTTACAACCCATTAAACAAAAGTGAGGATTTTACTTCTAGGACATGCATTTAGTATAATGACCCATCAATAATAGTCACACATTTTTAATCATCCTAAATGCTAAGTAATTCATGTGGTTTGTTATTGTTTATGTTACAAATAATCAACAACTTAGTTTCTCTATTACATGCCAAATTTTGACTAACCCTCATGTTTTCTATTCACTACAACTACTTTTCTCCCCTTTATTTAATATTGTTTAGATACAAACATCAGAGTGGCCTTCATATAATATTGTTTTCATACAAACATAAGAGTGGCCTTCATAGTATACTTTTTTCAATTTTCGACATTTTTTTGTTCCCTTTCATTTTCCATAATTTTGTTATGAATATAATAATACCAACTGCAATTCACTATTTTCACATAAATTTTAAGTTATGCTAATAAAAAATCAATATTTTTAAAAAGGGAAATACTATATGTTACTTTATTTGAAAGATTACTATTATGGTTTACATTTTCAAAAATGGTGACAACATACACTTTTCATCTAATTAAAATGTAATGGTTTTCAAACATATTATTGACATATATAAACTATTAATTTAATTGTGTGAAATTTTTTATTCTTATGGCATTGAGTCTCATTTTTTATTTTTAAGTGTATGATATTCCTAATATTGATTCTAGTTACATTGTTTGTAATAATCCAATTTTTTTTGTGTGGATGAATTAAAATGCCACCGAACTTGGCATGCCTCCCATATTTCTATACTATATCTCATTCTTTGCATTGGAATAATAACTTAATGCTACTTTTACATAATTGATAGAAAATTAATATCTGAAAAAAAGGAGGAAAAATATGACAAATTGTAGCAAAATTAAAAAAATCTACTAATGAAATATCAATTAATATTCTTTCTTAGGTGATAGTAGGGATGGTGTGGGAAAATGACTAATGATCTCCCTTATGAACCCTTTCTGTAAGAAATCTTATATTTTTTTTCTCATTTCCTTTTTCTCTTGTCAATCTGATTTGTATACAAACATAATTAGAAATATTTGATCCTACGAGTAAATTCTAATAAGTTGTGTAATGTCTTGTGAGACATGTAAGTCTACTAGTAATTATGTTTGGGTTACATGGGAATACTTTTCTGAGAGTTTTTGCACCTCTTATGGAAAGGTTGTCTTCATGTAGCCTTTCCCACCCTACAACATAAAAGATAAAAAACTTCTCCTTTAGTTTTTTTATAAAAAAAATTCAACCTATAGGTACTAGTGATATTCTAAATTTTCATTCATCTTTCCATGATTTTAAAATATTTTTATTCCCCTCATTTTATACTTCATGTGTTGTCTCTTCCATGATGGGTTCATTTTTGTTCATTTTTTAGTGCATTATGAATACCAAATGAAAAACATTTATTGGCACTATGTCACATACTTATGTCTTCATAAGGCCCAAATTTTAAATCCATGGGACAAGGTTGATTCAAAAGCACACTATGATCCTTTTCCAACTAGTAAATTAATAAGGGTTTGATTTTGGGATGTGAAAAAATAATATTTTTACCATTTTTGGATGCATTAGATTCTAAATAGATCATCTATAATATCATTACACAACTTGCATTTACACTAGAATTTTATTTGTACATACTATTATTTCTCTAGTCTAACTCAAGGTCCATTTTGTCTCTTGGTATTAGGGTTCTTGGTTCATAATGGCTCCATTAGTGACTTGACTTTGGATTTTTTAACATTTAGGATATCCAATGGATTTATGAGATGGGGATACAAATAGTTTTAGTCACTTGTGTAGAAGTTTGGAAATATTGAAAAAAATAAAGTGTAGTCTATCCTATCACCCTCAAGTAAATATAGTAAACACAATTTTCAAATAGTTACTAAAAGGTTTAGTTGGATATAACCCAAAATATTGAGATTTAGTAGTGTCATATATAGAGTGTTCATTCAATTCAAATGTCAATATATCTACAATCCATAAAATAAATAGATATAATCAATCTTCCTATAAGAAAAAGTATAACAAGATGCTAAGGAATTTTCAAAGCATATACAAGAAGTGCAACAACAAATTAGGCTTAATTTATAAATAGAAAAAAAGTTGTTTAATAATATTGTAGATTTCAATTAAAGAGAAGGATTCCTACTCAGATGATATAATCATGTTTTACTTGCACAAGGAAAAACTTTTGATATGCACTTTCAACAAATTGAAGCAAAAAAAGTGGTCCTTGTCAGTTTATTAAATAGATTAAAGAGAATGCATATTTAATAGAATTGCTTTAAGAATGTGACATCAATCATATATTTAATGTTACAAATATTTATCTCTATCATGCAATCTTGGAGTAAGTTTGAGATGAAAATGTTTTTGGAGACTGGAGCAAATGTTTGCAGAAGAAACTGTATAAATAAATTAAGAAGATAGTAGACAAAATAATTATTGTTATAAAGTCTAAGAAATATAAGATGTATTTTCAAAATGCAAATAATTACTTGATTTTGATAACACATATATCCCAAAAGAGGATCTCATTAAATTAACAAAACTAAATTTAGTTGAAGTATAAGGTTTAAAATTTTAGAAAACATATCGAAGGGTCCTTGGTCTATTGGTGACGTAGTTAGTCTTTTAATGAACCCACCAAAGATCAAGTGTTGCTGAGCACAATGCCTAGAGATACCCGGCACGGAGAGTTAAAATAGTTGAGGTGGGGATCGTGCGCTAGGTGAATTTGACAACATGGGTGCCCCTTATTCATAGCTGATTAAGTTGAAGGTGATCACTAGTTTAGACGTTGTATGTTTACTCATAGTTTAATATCTGCTATATGTTTCCTCCCAAACATATTGTTGTAGGCTTACTAATAATTTTAAATCTGCTATATGCTTCCTCACAAGCACGAGATGAAATGCTAACAATCTATGTAATCTAGGGCCTAATGAGTGTGCACTGCTCATCAAAAAATAAAACTTGGAAAAAGTCCAGAATAATTTGAAATAAGTAAATGTGGCTAACATTATTAGTTTATTTTGAAAGAATAAAGATGTTAATATTAGGGGCGGTTGACTGCCATAGAAAGTTAGGACTTTAGTTGCAATTATTTTTTCAATTTAAATTATGCATGTATTATGGTATGATTGTGGAATAAAATATGGTATTCTTTTTTTAAAATTTGGATGCTCATTTTTAATAAATGACTGTTGTCCTCTGTTAAAACATTTGATAAATTTTGCATATAGGAATAAATTTATTGATATCCTTTCTCAACACTTGTCACTTACGAGGTAGAAGTCTTGTCTCCACAAGGATAACCTTCCAAACCATTTGAATCTATTTCCCTGATGGGATTTTCCCTCGTATACTCTGTTGTGATACAGAGTTGGAGACCATTAGACATAAATCTATCAACCTGAGTTAAGAACCCAGATAATTTGAATGAAACTTTCTTGGAACAGAAATTGTACTCTTTTTCTGTGTATTGTTTTTTCAATTTCCTTTAGTAGACTTAACATATATTACATTCACAACATTCATGAGAGGATTCAATAAAACTGCTACAGATAAAATAGCAAGCGCCAAGTACTAGAGTTCATCAGTGAAAATTTCTGAATGATTCTAAGTAAAGATTTTCGACACGTACTTTGTGCTACATCAAGATGACATTTGAGAGGTCAATCGATGACATTAGAGATAAAGCATTGTGGATAAGAGTGGCTGTGTGTAATGGTACTGGAACATCTCCATGAAGAAATTTTCAACGGGATGAACATTTTCACAAGGTCGCGGTTTTCTAAAATGACTCTTGGGGCATTTATGAAATGTATTTTGTATGGTCAAATAGAAATGGATAAGACTCTAAACTGCACCAACGAATTTACAAATTTATGGGTAAGGGGAACACACTGGTGCATGTTTAGAAGAAAAATGTTTTCTTAATGAAAATATATACGTAGCGAAAAAATTCGTCAACCTTATTTCACAGTCGTATACAATTCAACTTTCACATCATTTTCTCACATTATTTACTTGATGTGTTCAAGTGAAAATAAAGAGGTTAGAAATTTGTAATAATAAGAACCAATGTAAGAAAAGCGTTAGTATGTTTGACTCTCAAAGTTTTATTCGTTGCTCAAATTATGTTTGGAATGACTGAAATGTTTGGAATGACTGATTTGGCACTTCTCTAATTAATTCGTTTTCAGTTTTTTTTCCAAATTTTCAAACTTGGCATTGAGTGAGAATTTTGGATGGGTTTTTAGTAATGAATGTATACTATGTAATGCACGTCTATCTAATTGTAAGGCTGGTAGGCCATAAATTATATTATGAGAGAATTTGAGAATGTGAGATGAAAAAAAATGAGATTTATTTATAGTTTGTAGTTTATAGAGTTCGAGTTTTAAATAATTGTAGAATTTATTTTAATCATTTTATTATTTTTTTAATAAAATAATAAATATATTACTCAAAATAAAATAGTACAATTATTCACAAAAAAACTGACTATATGAAAACACCCTCCAAAATATCACAATAAGCTAACAATCATAATTTAAGAACAATATTCAAAAACATAGAGATAACCAGCTAAAATACAAAAATATTAAACAATAAATATGAAAATAACAGTAAAAAAAAGGATCTCAATCATATAATTCTTAGATTGTAGTTTTAAGTGATAAACTATATTAAAATGTACCTTGAGATCATCCCACATTATAAAATCTGCACATCTTCCTATTCTACTTCCAAACCCTGGGCTATATATATATATAAACATCGAAGGTTAAAAGAATAACGGTATTTTTATAATTGTTATAATTAATACTTGTGTACTAAAGTGTAGCCTCTCACCCTTCATTTATTTCTTTTCTTTATCACAACTGTATTAGAGCTTAAGGGAGCCCAATAATCAGCTTTGTTTATTTCCTTCTGCTGGAGAATATGCTAACACTAAATGGAAACATATAATTAGGAAAAACAAAAATTACGAAATTCTTACGCATTGGTTTGTTAAAATGTTTTGGCTGTGATGTTAACAATGAGATGTACATAATTGAAATTTACTGCTGGATCTTTTTCAATCTTAGGAAGTACTTTCAATTGAAACAATTATTCGAATAAATTCTGTAAAATACAGTTTGAGCTCAATATAGACACAACATGATGGACGAGAGATAGCAAATAAGGTAGAAAAAACATGATGAACCATAGGGTGGCGTTCAACTCATGGGAGCCTGCACACACATTGTCATCATTGAATGTTTTGTTTGTAAGATAACAAAGAATTATTATTTAGAAATCAGATGACTTAAATTACCTAAGGTTGAGGCTCGTCTGAGACAGATCTTGTTGAGTTGTAGCATCTGTTTCGGCCAATTTATCATTGACTTCTTTTGTCATGTCAAGATTCACGTCTCTTGCTTTGTGGCTTCTATCCAACTGTTTTATGTTTATAATTTAATTACGCTTAACCAAAAAAAAAAAGCACTTTTATCATGAGATGTCCATAGGAAGACTTTCACCTCTCTACGAAGATTAGCGTTTTCCTCTTTCAATGTTTGTTCCTGAGTCACAATGAAATTATCAGCCATTGACAAATGTGATCACGTAAAGAATATACGACCTTTGTTTTTCAAGAATTTAAATTCAAATAAGACAAAACATAGATTAAATGTTTTGATGTCTGATTTATGTTGGATAAAAACATTTTATACATGTTAACTTAACATAATTTAATAATATATAAATAATAAAAAAGAAATTTAAATATTTAAAAAAATATTAATAAACAAAGTAAAAAGAAAGTTGTTCACACAAAAATACACCACCTTTTATTTATTATTGAAAAAACATACACACTTACAATTATGGAGAGGTTTAAGAATATTTACATAAAATTAAGGCTAAGTCATTGGAAAAAAAGACTTAAATGACTATTGATGCATAATATAGGTACTTTTTATTTACAATATAGATACTTTCTATTCACTCTCTCCAACAATCCTAATTATTTTTAGATAATATTATCTAATCTCATTCAGGAATCTTGGAAGCGATTCGAGTTGATTTCCGACATTTTATTGGTCATAAACAAACAACAACATATAGATAGAAAAATTAGAAAAATTAGAGGAATTACAAGAGGATCTGCAATGCCATGGACAAAGGAAAGGAAATTCCTGTCCCTTGAGAAAAACCGTTAGACAAGTAGTAAATGGAGAAAATTATTCCAAACCCAAGCAAGAAGTAAGAGTTGCCATGAATGCAATAGGGGAAAAGTGATGGAGGTAGAAAATTAGGGTAGAGTACTTGTATGCAAGCAGTAGTGGAAAAAATAGCAATAATAGTTTGGTCCCATGCAGAGGGCTATTGCTCCTATTTAATT
Source organism: Taxus chinensis (assembly GCA_019776745.2). Classification (NCBI taxonomy): domain Eukaryota; kingdom Viridiplantae; phylum Streptophyta; class Pinopsida; order Cupressales; family Taxaceae; genus Taxus; species Taxus chinensis. The sequence continues at coordinate 239,106,041 of CM034152.1, read as the reverse complement.
GGGAGATAGGGTCCTATGTAAAAAATAATTACTTTTACTGCTTAAACCCAACATAAGCCTTGGATGTTTTTGAGAAGTTACATTTTAGGGAGAGGCTTTCTAGCCCCATAAAGTAATGGAGGCACAAAAAAAAATCAAGAGATTAATTTTTTTGGTATTTTTTTGTGCTACTTGGCATCTCTCATTGAGTTTCCCTCCTAATTCTTCTTTCAAATAATCTATTCGGTATTCATGGTACCTTATTTTTGTTATTGCTAAGGTCTCTTATTTTGTCTCTAGAAATAAAAATAAAAAATCATCGGACCCTATTAGTGCTAATATACTCTATTATTTCTCTCCCATAACCACTCAAAGTATTTATCTTACCCCTTGCATGGGACCACATCCTAAGCTAAAAGAAAAACAAAATCCATAAAAATATGGGAAGCTTGTTGGAAAACATGATGAAGTGCATGATTTTGGAAGGTCAACTACCCGTGGAGGAAATTTATTAATGGACATAAAGGAATTGGAAGGTAAGGGTTGAAGTAAAGCTCAAATATTTCCCAAAAGGATATTTCGTTGCAGTTTATTCAAATGAATTTGATCGACATCGAATTTTGAGAGTGGAATCATGTTTTTCTTTAAATGAAGAAATATTCATAAAGTGCTAGCATTTAGCATGCAGACCCATGGAAGAGATGCCCTCAATAGATATGGTATGGATAAGGATGTACGATCTTCTGCAATAACTCTGGTTGAGGTCTATAATCGACACCATTTCTAACTCCATATCTAAACATATAGAAACTTCCAAACCACACCATAGAAAATATCTTTCCAATTGTGCAAGAATCCTTGTAGAAATGGACCTTACTAAACTGCTCCCTAAAAGTAGAATATTAAGAGTATGGATTCACACAAGCCTAGAGATGTTTCTTGAATACTAAAATTAAAGTGAAACGGACATGAGGAAAAGATCATAAAAACAACAAGATGAAAACCTCACAAACAATTACATCAAAAATGAGGAAATCGTAGATAATGAAGGGAGTTTGAGTCTTAAAAGTCAAATCAAAATGATATCAATGTTAAGATTGAATAAAGAAAGAGAAAGAAAAAAGGAAAAGTAGGAAATAGAAAACTAAAAATAACATGTGAAATGTGTGATAGAAACGTCAAAGGGGATGCTTTGAAGAAGTTAAATTTGAGCGGGTGAAATTTCAGAGGAGGAAGTAGGGTGATGAAGGAGTTAGAGGGAGAAAAATTAAACTAGCGGAAAATGTGGGGGGGGGGGAGAATAGTATGAAACTCTTCCTTCTTGTGACTAGAAAAATATGAGCCCTAAACCCTAAACCCTAAACCCTAAACATATACAACATGTAGAAACAATTTCGGAATATTAAAGGGAGAATATCATGCAAAACACAATCACAAAAATGACTGGATATTAACTAATTAAAGTATAGCTCTCAAAACTGATTGAAAATGAGGTCGCCAAAAACCCAATAAATACCAAATAAGTGATAAATAAGCTTTATAAATATAGAGAAATTTGAATATATATACTAGAAATGAAAAAATGTGCCTTAGAAGTCACACAAACACACTCCTACCAGAGGCACCACCCTAGGAAATAATGTTAAAAGTGATGGAGAACCCTTGATATTCTTCTCCTTCAATGCCCTAGTTGCACAACTATCAAGATAGTCTTCTTAGAAATCCTTAACAGCACCAAATTCAGGAGTTTTCATTTTAAAACCTTGAACAAGGAAGGGTTTCATACTTCTTTCTTCCCACAATAATGGATTCTCATCCTTTAGTGGATTGGAATACAATAAACAACTCTAGAACCAAAGAGATGAAAGTATATTAGCTAGAAAAATGCCCAAAATGATTCTATGTGACCCTTATATATCCTTATGGTTGCGTTAAGAGTATTTAAGGAGGAATTCCCCCAAGACCAATGTCCTTTGAAGCGCATTTCATCTTTTAAAATTATATTAAAATGTCTCCAACCCAGTCGACCTTCTTCAAAAGGGAAATACAAAAGTTAAAAATAATTATAATAACAAAACAACTAAATATAATCCAGTGACTTCCCTTGTTCATCTTCTTCTTTCCCATGGGAGGAAGAATGTTCAAGATGTCTTCAATTAGATGATTTGAAAAATTTGACATTTCAGTCCTCCCTTCCTAAAATTTCTTTCCCTTAATAAATTTTAAGCACCTGGATCCCAAATAAATATAAGGTTTTCCTTATTCTTTGTACCTGCACAAGAAACAAACCTATTCAATAAAAATGATCTACCATCCATCCTCCATTATTTTTAGTGTGTGATGATTAGCTTCCTCTCGTGCCTATCAAACTTCATGTTCTCTCCTTTTGGATGATATACATCCACGCTATCAATTACATTGTTGTAGATAATTAATTTCCATTTTGGAAGGAAATAGATAAGACTGAAATAAAATATAGGAGAGTTTACTATCACTACCCTTAGGATTAATATCTCTCTGGACAACAATTGAGATACTTCCCTTTCCAATTATGGAATTATTCCTCCCATCCTTTCATAGTTATAGCTAAGTATTTTTCCTCAGAACTAGGCAGTTTAGATTACTGGTGTAATAAAAAAGAGATATGAGTATACCTTCTTCTATTCAGATGGTAAAGAAAAATAAGTCGTGCATCTATTAAATTTCTCTTGATACATTTACATGATGTTTATTGCCAAACTTGCATTTGAAAATTCAGATATGATCCAAATTTCTTGAAATGCTAGTAAGGGATAGAGTATAGTCCCCTTTTTCTTAACCTTATCAACTTTTACCACCATGACTAGCCACTTAAATTCTCCCTTTATAATTTTTTTTGGTGACTGAATTTGTTCATGCCCAACTGTAATTATGTTCTTCCAATGAGCTAATAAATGAAAAAGTGGACAATAATGATAGTCCCCTTGATTTTCTCCCATGAATTCATCCTTCAACACAGCTTGGGTTCTTATTTATTTGTCTTCAACTAAAAATTCTAGTATTTTACTTGGGCAATTGATGGTGAGTTCCCCAAAAAAATGAATCCCTTGCATCCCAAGAACAAATTCTATCTCAACTGAGAGAAATAATTCAATGCAAATTTTGTACCTATCCATAGGAATAATGAGATTTTTCCATTTGTTTATGGCGATCATGAAGCCTTTATGAAAAAACGTACTCAATCCCATCATTCTTGAAAATTTCCATTCAATGAACTTATGAATGGTACTGTGAGATGAAAACATAGTTGCTTCTTGGTCATGAAGAAGACCCTTCACCTAGGATTATTGATAAGTATGTATGTATGTCATACACCAAAACAATAATGTTTCCATTTCCTGATATACTCCTTACCTTAACCTCATACATGGAACCATGGATCATCCCTTTATCTATAAGAAAATCATAATTTTGATCCTTTATTTGATGATCCCAATATAAAAATTATGTAGAAAAAGAGGGATGTAAAGAGTATCCATTAGGAATAATACCACTAAGCTTACCTTTACCAAAAGTGAATTTTGACATTTTTCTTGCATCGGCACGTACCAAGATGAATTCACCCTAAGTACAAATTTCGAAATGAGTGATTATTCCTTTCTAAAGTCCCTTAACAACACCCATACCTTTATCATGATGATATCTCACTAGTGGTGCCATAGGAATACAAAACACACATGAGACATGATCATGCTTCCTAACCAACTGTGCGTGATGACAAAATACATGAAATGAAAAACAATTCAGCAAGAGAAATGAAATATTCACATATCAGGGACTTCCCATGATGTCCTTATGATTCAATAATTCCAAATTTGAATTGGAAATCTTCATTTATATGATTTCTTCACCGAGTGAGATATTTTGCTTCTTGCATTCTTTCAACAAAAATTGGTGCTTGTATTGGGTATCATATGGATTCTTATTATGGCTACTGACTATTTTTTGGAATAGTTTAGCGACCTCATTAAGTGCTTTCCCTAAATCTCGTCCTTCATGGAGAATTTCATCCAATCTTCATGACCTCATTAAACTTGTTGAGGTACACTCAATGCAACCATCATTCTGACCCCAAATTCTTCCCTCAAATACGTGTGTATCAGACATGGGTTAATAACCAGATGGAAAGTGGAAGAAGTTCCCTTTGCATGCATAATGTGGGCCTTATAGAGATGACACTTTTTTATCAATCAAATTTTAGTCCTTCCGCATAAATCAAAAAATTTCATAATGGACGCATAACTCAGAGATTTCATACAAGAGATTATGTACCCCTTAGTACTCAATATTATCTCTATTATTCCCACATTTGTGTCATACTGTTTGTGATTATTATCCTCATTTAATGACGATCTAGGAAAAAATAAATTTGAGATATGTTTTTTTCTTGAATTGTGATCTAGATACTCATTGCCATTTGCCTTTGATCCATCTATAATTGGTGCTTGAAATTTTCTCACTACCTCCATACCTTGTTCATATGTGTTTGAATTTCTTCATAGATCTTACTGAAGTCTAATCCATCATCATTTTTCTCTTCATTGACTTTTGTTACAATAACTCTAGCATGCTAAGAGTGATTATGGGCACCCACAAATGACCTTTCTTCTCTAAGAGAAGCTCCATATTTACATTGAATACACAGTAATAAATCTTCTCTCTATATATTATCTCTTCAAATATGATTAAAAATATATAGGAAATGTCATTCCTATAAAATAGGAAACTAATATAACAACATTCCTCAATTACATATTATTGCTTAGAACAATAACATGTTTAACCATCTTAGTAACAACCTACTCACTAAATATTACAATAACTTATTACTCATTTACTGTGAGTAATTATATACCATTACATCACATAATAATTATATTATCATTAATAATATAATTGCATACACTAATAATAATGTGAACACTATTCATTCCTAACACTCACCCCCTTAGTGTGAACATTATTAATTCCAAATATTCACCCCATTAATGTGAACACAGGAAGAACCATATTTGAAATAGTTGAACCACCTCCTTAAAGCACTGTTTAGACCAGGTATAAAATCCATTGATTATATCTTTACCCTCATAACAGTGTAGTGTCAAGCCGAATTATGCAGGAATACTCCCTTCCTCTTTGGGTTCATGTGGGACTTTCCCTTCCTCCCTGGGCGCCATAATTTTGGATCTCCAAAATTCACAAGCTTCACACTAAAAGGATAGCCATCCCTTGAGTCTACCTAGAAATCTTCTCTTGCTCCCGAAAAGTGTGTCTTCTGAAAACATTAATCTTCCCAAAAATTTTGGAAAGGGGTTTATTCAACAAACCATCACACTACAAATATGAACACTAAAAATAGAAACCAGACTGCACACATGTCACCAAACCATCTGTGTGGCCAAGTCATTGGTGGATAACAAAAGGTCGATTAATAATCTACAATGTATGATGCCTCTATCCTCCAATGGATATCCTGCTAACTCAACTGAATGTGATCATGGGGCTCAATAACATGCCCTGAACGTTAGATTCCACGGAAAATGCGTTTGTAAGGCAATTTTTCTTTTTTACAATTTTCCTAATAATCACCTAAATGATGATAACAAAAGGACACAAATGTATTTTTGACACTTTGACTTTGACTATTTAGACTTTTAACATATAATTTTGACAAAATGGAGACTAACACATAAAAAGTAATAATTAATTACTTTTTAGAATAATGATGACACTATGACATATAATGACTCTTGACAATACAATTGACCTCAACGTTGACACTTTTAATAAATATGATAACTAAAACATACTACTGTACCAAACTACAATTACTCTTTATAATTAGAAGAGTAAGTCCAATACCACCCCAAAAAAAAAAGAAAGAAAAAAAAAAGACTAAAGACTCAAATTACTATTGGAGTCTTTTTACACTAATTTCAAATCGTATGACATTGCCTATTAAACAAGAGATGATAGAGTGACTACATATCTCAAGCTATCATTGACAATCTAAAGGACACATAACTTAAAAAATGTTGATATTGACACGTTAGAATTTATACGAATAAACTTCCAAACTAGCTCTAAACTCGATACTTAACAACGAAAAACATTAAAACATATAAACTCATAACACATATAGACTATGTATGGAGATGCTCGCCCAAGCCTTGGCCTCTAGTTTTTCGGGGCATATGTCCCCAAAGTGGGAGCTTAACATTCAAAGGATGCACCATGAACACCCTGTGATGGTAGAAACCCGACCTGCAGTGAGTTTAATGTGGATCCGATGCCATCAAGATGGGAGTGATGCTCTAGATCGTGCCAACAGGAGTCCGCCACGTCAAACCAAGGCACAGTTGAAGAATGAGGCTAACAGTGATGGTGTTTGACCTGCTGATCAAAATCGGAAACTATTCTAGGTAGGAACTCAAAACTGTCACAATGCTATGCCAAATAGATAATCAAGGGTATAATATAAAATTTAACTTTTGTGTAAATAATGTTTACCAGATCGACTATAGTGATGGAATAAAACTGCACTCCTACGCATGGGATGAGACACATTTACTAGATCGACTGTATGCAATAGATCTGATCAGTGGCGTGGAGAATATTACAAGAAATCTAGTCATTAACATGTCAGAATGATTTAACACACTATACACGGCTTATGACTCACAATGGATTGACAAATGTGATCTAATATGAATTAGCTGGAAGCAAATGCATAATAAATATATAGACTGCACATAGAAAACTATTGTCATGAATACATGGCGAGGTCAAGCCGTGGAGTGACCTGCAAAGGCTAGGTAAGATGGAGATTGCAAAGTCTTAATGATTCATACTACTTAATCACGTATGGCTAAAAGAATACTCTCAGGGCAGGATTATTACTGCTCTGATACAAAATCTAAGAGCAGCTACAGATTTACACAGTAATAATTCTTCTCTTTGTATATTATCTCTTCAAATCTGATTACAAATATATAGGAAATATTATTCCTATAAAATAGGAAACTAATATAACAACATTACTTAATTACAGAAATAATACGTTTAACTATCTTAGTAACAACCTACTCACTAACTATTACAATAACTAATTACTCATTTACTGTGAGTAATTATATACCATTACATCACATATATAATTATATTATCATTGATAATATAATTGCATATAATAATAAAAATGTGAAGACTATTCATTCCTAACATCTTCATGGGTATGACTTCCAACAATTCCATCCCGATGTTCCTTCCAAAAATCTACTTTTTCTCTACTATTATTCATCTCTATGCAACAATTATATACCAACAATTCATCTTCAAACACTATAACATTTTTACCTTGAGTTACATGCTCCTTGATCTCCTTCTCATTCCTTGAGATGTGCGCCATGATTGATCCAAACCATTGTTTCTTGATAGTGTTTTTTGTTAAATTAGTGAAGAGATTCACCTTGGAATGGGTGGTGAGGCTTTTAGGGATGCCGTGGGTTCCTCTTTCTCCATGATCAGTAGCTGATGTAGTTTTTCTATTTTAGAAGGATGGGAATTTCCATCATTACATATCAAACTTATGAGTTTGGCTTCCTCTTCATCAAGTTATATACCCTCTTCTTTATTTTCAAACATAAATGGGATCTTCTCCTCTAGGGTTGTGATATCCTTCCCATGACCTTTTTGTATGAATTGGGGCTTGGACAAAGTTCCAATTACCACTTTATCTTTTCTCCATCCTACAAATTCAGAAAATGATAGGTAATGTGGATATGTTTTCCATTTTTGATGGATGAGCAATATTAACTTATTTTTAAGACATCCTTCCACCATTCAGATCTTGAGTAGTATGGATTTACTTAGCCATTTTATTGGCCAATCTTTCTTGACTTAGGGCAAGAATTTCAAATCTGGCATCGTCAAAACAATTATCTGTCATTTTATATTTTTGCATGAAAACCCTCAGGATAAAAGACCGATACTCTAATACCATTGTAATGTCACTTTCTAGGGCTGAGTTACAAAGAAATGAAATCACACAAACCTAAGCTAAAATATATTTTGAGTTTTATACCAGTCAACTAAAAAAATAGATCAATAGTGAACAACAAACTAATTTTAGAACAAAAACTATGAAAGAGTATTAATTTATCAGAACATCGCCATTAACATCATCTATAACATGCAGAAACACTTTCAGAATATTTTAAGGAAAATATCCCTGAAAACTCAATCACAAACACATATGGAAATTAATTAAGTAAGAACATAAGTAAAACTCTCAAAAGTGAAAAAAGTGAGGTCTCCAAACCCCAATAAATTTACCAAATAAGTGATAGATCAACCTTCTAAATTTAGAAAAGTCTGACTATCAACTTGAAACGCCAAAAAAATCCCTAGAAAGTAGCCAAATACACTTACCCAAGTTGCCATCCTAGAAGAGGATGCCAAAAGTGATGGAGAAGCCTTGATATTCTTCTCTTTCAATTCCTTAGCTACCCAACAAACAAGATAGTCTTCCTAGAAGTCCTTAACACCACCAAATTGGAGTTTTCATTCTCCAACCTTCAACTAGGAAGGGTTTCATCCTACTTTCTTTCCACGCTAATGAATTTTACTTTTTATTGGATTCAAATAGACCAACCAGTTCTAGAACTAAAGAGATAAAAGTATATTAGCTAAAAACATACTGAAATTTAGCATATGTGACCCTTATATATCTTTATGGTGGCACCAAGAGCCTTTACAGAGAAATTCTCCCATGGCTGACCTCCTTAGAAGCATATTTCATTTTGTAATATTATATTAAAAGGTCTCCAACCCAACAAACCTTGTTTAAAAATTGAAATACATTGAAAAATATATTTATTAATTAAAGAAAGACTAAATATAATCCTTGATGGCTTCCCTTGTTCATCTTCTTCTTGCCCATGGGAAGAAGAATAGGCAAGAAAACTTGAATTGGATCAATTTGAGAAAGGGGACATTAGATCATTCTAGTTTCAAAAAATGATTATCAACATAATTTCTTGTTAAAATTACAATTTAAGCAATAGTATTCTGTAACATTGTTTATATATAATTAATTGTTTTCCTATCTTTTTTTGTATATAAGTGATGGTGTTTCCTTTTACAATATGTATTTTATGCATATTTGTTCGTAAATTAAATATTTTAAATGTAGGTAGAACCATGAAACATTTTACATTCTAAGTTTGATGGGTTGGTTTTATTTTATAATTTAATAAATTTTGAGAGGTGATGAATTTGGGAAGATATTTTAAAATATCTCTAGAAGGTTTTCTTATAATCTTTCCCATATCAAGAAAAAAAGGAGAGAATACTTCAGGGGTGGTGCATGGATATGATGAAATAATAATTGAGTATCATGAGTCAAATTAGTAAAAAAATGGCCCCAATATTAACAATAAATAGTTTCTAAGAAATTGAGCTTGAGGAAACAAAACATCAAAGAAGCAAGAGGGGCGATGAAGAATGGGGTTTGAGGGAGAAGTAAATTTGTGGGAAATGTGTTACAATAACTATTAAGTAAAGCTCTTATTTCTTATAACCTGACACAAACGAACCACATGTGTTTGTATGAAATCATTTGAAAGAGGAAGGATGTGTGGTGTGCAGGTGATTGAGGAAACATAATTTAGATGATGTATACTTCCAAGGGAGACCTGCATATGTTGGAATCCCAATCTCTACAAAGGTTAGATATGGAAACTTTTCTTTCAAGGTTCCGTATGTCACTAATCTCATGTACATTTGTGATTTAGATTTCTCTTTAATGATTAAGGTATTGATCAAGGTTCTCCATCAATTACAATCCTCATAGTTCCATCCTTCAATGACCATTGGCACAAAACATTGTACTTCCATTTTCCTTGATGTTTGTTAGGCACATCCACCAAGACTCACATTTTGAAATTCCTATCAGTGTAGGTAATGTTTTGGTATTAAAAAAGAGGAAAATTACTATTTGTAGGTGCACCTTGCACCACCTTGATCCTCTAGCTCATCCATGGTTATAAATAGGTAACATTTTAATTTCTATATTATAATTCAATGGATTGGCAATTAGAATTTGCTTGTATTGGTTTGGTTTGGAAAAAAAGTTTACTAACATAGTTACTTGTTAAAACATGTAAAATTTCAATAACATTATTGTATAGTACTATTTGTGGATAATTTGTTGCTGATTTATCTTTCTTGTGTATATATAAGTGAAGGTGTCTACTTTTAGAATCTACATTTTGTGCATAGTTTCTCATAAAAGGTTACTTATTTCAAACATAAAAATAAATCTAAAATTTTTAAGTATTCTAACTTTGAAAGGTTGGTTTAGTTTTTTAATTTTTTATTTATGAGAGGTAACAAATTCGGGAAGATATTTCACATATATCTAGGTAATGTGATTGTAATATTTTCCATATCAAGGGGAAAATAAGGAGAGAATCTTTCAAGGGGTGATGTGTGAATATTTAGAGAAATAAGTATTGAGTAACATGAGTCAACTAATAAATAATTGTATCGAGATTAAGAATAATGTTATATTGTGTTATTTTTTTGGCATATGAAAGGGGAGCTAAATCAACACCATTATCTTATTTATTAGTTCTAGGGCACCAACAAAAAGGCCTTACATACGAAAAAGAAATGATTTTTTTTTTTGAGAAAATATTGAAAGAACAAAATTAGATAATTTTAAGTTTATTGTTTATGGCATCAAGATTTTTTATTACAAAATATTTAATTCATTAGATAAGATTAAGACATAAATAGAAAGGTAGAAATAAAAATGTGGGAACTACATAGATGCACGACCCACACTTGTTCTACAGCTTGTATTTTTCCTATCAAAATAATATCTACCACATTTACTCCACTTTATCATATCAATCTCACTGGCATTATTCACATGAGTACAATTTGTTCTTAAATGTGTTAAAATAAAAAATGGGGAAAATCCAATAGGTTATTGGTTGAAACCCGAACCACGCTGCTTATTTATTTTAGCACTTTAATGTAGCCTTCCTTCTCAATTTTAAGATCAAATAATTGCAAGATATCACATGATACATAAACAATCATCAATAACTCATCCCTTCCAAAAGTTAGTTGTTATCTCAATTTTGTCCTTGACAAAATTGATCAAACATGACCCTATGCAGAAAGAAATTCAAGGGACGACTCCATCATACGAGCCCACGTTTTAAATCAAACAAATGGGTTTCAGACGGGCTCTAAAATGGAGGAGCAGGGTTGGGGAAGGAACCAAACAGTGTGAAAGAAAACTAGAGGCGCAAACGAAAAGAAATGGAGAAAAACTTGAAGTCTTCAGGCTCTGCAAATGATTCAAAATGAGACCAAAATTGGCTAAGTATGGAGGAATCAATGGAAGCTTCCACGTGCCTCATTGGCGCATCTCCAAGGGATAAACTCAAAAAGTAGACTCAAATGAGCGCGAAGCTTCCACGTGTCCGAGGCCAACAAAAGGATAGAGCCAACCGTTGAAATGTCCAAACAAGTGGAAAGAAACACGTGTCATCTCAGTGCAATTTCAAGATGGAAGCCCAAGATAGAAACTCAAACTTACGCTAGCCTTCCATGTGGCTAGGGGTCAACAGAAGTCAAATTCAAAAGTAGGCCCAAATCGGTTAAGTATAAGAGTACAGGTGGAAGGTGCCACATGTCTTAATGGCACACATTTAAAGGCACGGCCCAAAGCGGAGACTCAAATGAGCACAAGGCTTCCACGTGTCAGCTCGACACATCTTCAAAGATAAAACTAAAAGCGGGTCCTTAGACAAGTGCAAAGCCTCCACGTGTCCCTGGTAAGAGGTATGGCCTTGCCAAGAAAAATGACTTAGTAAAAAACATAAAGGAAGAAAGAAAAGCTGCGGAAGGAGCCACGTGTTAGCCCGGCACAACTCCAAACGCAAAATCCAAAAGAAGTCCCCAAACACACACCAGCCCTCCACTTAGCCATATTCCAAGTCAAAGCAGGGAGGCGGTTCTCCGGGAGTAGTTTTAACTTTTTGGCTTTGTTCCCAACAGACATAAAGTATAGAAATGAGTTGTGCCTCCGCCAATGCCCGAGGAGCCACATGTCAGGCCTAAATTGCATGTGGGTCAGTGGGTCTTGCAATGATTTATTGTACAAATAGAAAATGAGGACCGGTGGACCTGAAGATGATTTTTTGACAAAAGGGTATGGCAGGGCTACGGGGAAAATTTTGTATTTTTGTATTTTTGTGCCAAAAGGGGGCAAAGTGAATTTCAGGCCCGCAGATCCATTCTGCTTACTAGTTTCCACAATTTTTTTTACAGACCCAATTTAAATATTTAAATGGGCATATCTTCTGATCTAGTGCCCGAAATCCAATAAATTTGGCATCATTAGAGAGACTCGACCTCATCTACACCATGGAGATCTAAAACTTTAATTTTGATGAGGTTAGGTAAATAAAAATTGGAAAATGTCTTCATGCCATTAATATAGAATCCAATTTCTCCAACTAGATCGGATTTGATCTGATCCACTATTTTTCCTCCTTCAACGCATCGAACAAGCAATCGAGGTAGAATTGATAGATTGTGAGCAGATTTGTAGAGGCATTGATGGCCAGTAGATGAGTTTCAAATTAGTTTGCATGCCTCTATCCTTCTTCTCTTTATGCTGAATCTATAAAAGAAGGGATGTGGCTCATTGTAAAGGGTTGGATGATTTTGTTTTTCCACTCTCCCTTCTCCCCTTGTCTATAAGTGAATTTGTGGAGTTCCCAAACCTCCCATTCAAGTTGTAATGCAAGATTTTTTCTCTTGGCCAATGTAATGCACTGTATTAATGTTTGAAGTAATAGTATATTTCTATGAATGATACTTGACCCTCTCATGTGTTTATTGTTGCCTTCTAATCTCAAATTGCAGTTTGGTTATCTATGCATGGTATTTGCATTGCATTTCTATGGTCTTTGTTAACTTGCAAAACGAGTGTTTAACATTCCTTTGGTGCATCACCTCATTAGCTTAGGTTTATTTTTTGTATCTACTCAACTTTGTCTCCTTGGTAAGATAGAGTAGGTTTAGAATAGATCCTCTACAATTTATTTGTGTGTACCTAAACAGAGGAATAGGAACCGGCATTAATTTGGAGAGATGCTCCATGTTGTGCAATCACACTGAGATTCTCCATTTTTATTACAGCGATTGATGTGCACTTGTTGCAAGTTTTAAAATTTCAAGAAGTTTTAAGTTGCACATCTGGCGAATCCAAAGGAAACAGAATCCACTGGTTTCAATATTCCAAGCTTGTCAAGTTCATGAGAAGAATAAAAACAAGGTCAAGAACCAGAGAGGAAGGACTATTTGTCTATCTGCACTTGTCCCCAGACAGAGGGAGAAGGGGAAGAAGAGCTCAAAGGTCTCCATCTCCACCAAACAGAATCTTCCCATCACGTACTCCTGGTAGGCCATTCATTTAATCAACAAGGGTTCTCACGCAAATCAAAATGACACAACCACCCAATCCCTATGTCATCTTCATTGGCAATAGCCTACTCACCCTCAATGCACAAATTCGAATCCCAATTGCAACATTAAAGAACATCCCATACTTCACTAAAGAGAACCAACCTTCTCCTAGTGACCACATTCAAGACATTGCAAATGTTTGTGCAATTCATGAGATCGCTGAGATGGACATTGTGGTTAAGTTGTTAGCCTCTTCACTCAAGGGTAAAGCTTCACAATGGTTTAGGAGTATAACAGTAGGCTCTATCAAGACTTAGGACCATCTGTGTAGATCTCTCCACAACCAATTTGGAGAAAAGGGAGTTAACATGTCCTTGTTAGAGCATTTGAAAACCATCAAGTGGGCCCCTAATGAGTAGTTGATAGATTTCAACTCCAAATTACAAAGGACATGGGACAGGATTCTGTTCGCTGTAAGGCCCATAGATGAAGTGCTTTCTTATTCTTTGTTAAAGCTCTAAATTCTGATATTGCTTTAATGATTCAATCAATGGAAGGCAAAACCTTACCTCTAGCCTTTAACATTTCCATAAGATCTGAAAATTGTTTAATTTAGGCTGGCAAACTTGCTTCTAGGCCACCCATGCCTCTATACCCAGAACTAGGAGATCCAAGCACTATCCATCCACCCACATTAGCTCCTATACCTACTCTTAGGAATCAGAGTTTAACTCAAGCCTACACCTCATCTTCTAGCACTTCAAATGATCTTCAAGAAGTTTTGAAACAACTGCAGAACCTAGGGAATGAGCTAGTAACTATCAAAAGGCATTAAGCTCAGATTTCTAGGCCATATCAACCTCAAACTCAGTATCAGGCTATACCCCCATATCAGCAAAATATAAAACCAGCTCAAGCTACAAATGACAACCAAAACCAAGGACAACCTCAAGCTGCTAGGCCTTTCCGGTCATATGATCCAAACACAACTTCAACATCAAGGGTTTTTGTTCCAATAAAAAACAATATGGCACAAGCATGGGATTGGTGCTTCCCATGCAATCAGCCCCATAACCAATCAATGTGTTTTAATGGTGCACTGAACCAGGCCTTGATGGTAAAGACCATTGGTGTGTCACAAGAAGCCAGGCAAGAGGAAAATCAGCAACAAGGATTTCAGCAAGAGGCACCTCCAAGTTAGACTATACTTTTCAATTAGCAGGATGAAGATTTATGTGGTGTGAATCAAGCCCTCTCTCAAAGTGTAACTACTAATACCCGGTCCAAGAAAAGTAATATTGGAGATGGACAATCATCAAACTCAAGTAATCATAAACCCTCCATTATTCCACAAGGTATTGGCACTTAGAATGTAACTCCCAATATGCATAGTCAATCCAAGCCACCTTCCAAACCCACTTAGGAACTGGTTGTAATGACCCATGTGAAAGAGAAAAATGTAATAGGAAAGGGACAGAAAAAGGATAGCTCATTTAGCATCATTGAAAAAAATAAGAATAAAAATGTGAATATTTCAATGTGGGAATCATTGGCCATTCTAGGATAGAGAGATCTGTGACAGACTGCTATGGCAAATTGGTCAAGCTCAAATCATCCCCCTAACTAGCAAGAGAAAGTGTTTACCAATGCCGTTTGGCCTGAGGCAAACCATGGAGAACAAAAAGGTAAGAATCTAAAGCTTCCTCTATTGTATGTTTCATTGATCATTGGAGATAAATTGGTACATAATTGCATGATTGATTTGGGGGAAATTATCTTTGTAATTCCAAAACAAATATCTGATCAGCTGGGTCTTCAATACAAAGTCATCTCCAGGGTATAGTGCAATTAAATGGGACAACAGTAACAAGGGTTAGAGTCATAAAATATTTGAGCCTCACACTACATGCCTGCCCCAATTTGACTGCATTGTAAAACGTATCAATCATAGACTTTCTACCACATTTTGCATTGTGTTTGTCGAGAGACTTCACTTCTAAGATTTGAGGCTATTTGTCTATTGATTGGTCACACATGCTTTTTAGAACAAGGTGTGGAGCTAAGGATGTAATTAGATCTAAGCCCATTATGGATTACCATATTGAATCTTATGTATCCCTCCCAATCAATTCCAATTGTTCAGCCTTTGATCAGGAGGAATTCCCAATTGTTTGTGAGGCAGACACCAAGGTAGAGTGTATCCCAGACTTGACCCTCAACCAGTGGGAAAACAAGAGACATGATTTCGACCCCTCTAAAGAGATGGAGGAATCTAAGGTAGGAGTCTACTGTTTTCATGAGGAGGATCATCCTCTCCCTCACATCATTAAGAAAAACCTTATAGATGATAATGAGGTATGGAATTTATTCTTCAATGGCTCAAGGAGCAGACAAGGAGCTGAAGGAGAAGCTATGCTTATTTCCCCCCAAGGTATGAAATACTACTCGAATTTCCATTTCCGATTTTCTTGCTCAAATAACATAGCAGAGTATGAAACTTTGGTCCATGTATTTCATTGGGCAAGGAAAAGGGGTATAAAGAACTTACAAGTGTTTGGCGATAGTGAGCTAGTTACAAATTAGGTCCGAGGACAAAATGCTACAAAGAATGTGTTATCTCTCAAAAGTGCACACTGTAGAGAGATGGATGGAGGTGTTCTAAGATTGCAAAATTGGTCTCTCTCTTTTGTAGATGCAATGGAAACACCTCAAGTTTGTGGGTATACCTATTTTGAGGTGAGTCTCTTGTATCAAGGTCAGTTCCTTATTAATGTATCCTAAATTGATTTCTGGGGGTCAAGGGTAAAAGATGAATGTAAAATAATTAAAACTAAGGTGATACACCAAATTTGTATGAGGTCTTTGACTGAGTATATGCACAATTTATATGTGAAAGGATTATTGATGCACGAACCAACAGTTTTCTGCAGAATATTAAGGCAAAACACTTCTAGGTATTGAGGGAAAGTAGCACAACAATATTGTTAAGCTAAACATGCACATTAATACCATGCAAAAATTACTGAATTTTGTATAGGGTAAGATAATTAACTAGGGAATTTTCATTCACACAATTAATGGAAACTTACACAAGATTGCAAATGATTGGAAATGAAAAACAATACTTAACATTCAGAGGGCAAAACTGGCAAAAATTACTTCAGCACTACTGTATCTAAAAGTCCTCCATTTTTGCTTTGCTAAGGCAAATAATATATAGAAAAAATAATTTATCCACGCTTCCTAAAAATAGACTAAGGCTTGTACTCGCCCATGCATTCTATTTTTATCATTTATTTAATAAAATAAAACAAACTAGTACAAACAGCCATTAATAGCCTTTGATTACATTACATTCAAGCTGCAGTTAACTGTCCTATTTTTAAGAAAATCAAGTGTGAATAATTTTCTAATAATAAACTTTTCTTGTTGGGCAAGTCTCCTTCCTTTGCATGTGAATTCATCTTATTTTCTGTTTTGTCCCCTAGTGAAGGCATGCAAAATTAACTCCCTATGCAAGAACAAAATAATTACAATAAATGTAATATTTGCAAAGTAAATCATCTACTGTAGGGACCACTTATCCATGTGCATATGCTTCCTTTTCACTATGCAGTATAAGGGGCCACCCTTGAACTTGATCATTGATATCCATTCGGTTTGGCCACCTTGTGTACTTAGCAAATTATAAGGTCTACCACCTTTGATAACATACATAGCATACTATAATACTTAACCACCTTTTTATCATAACATGCCTAGTAATTACTTGTCAGCATTTGCATTATTTGAAGTGATTAAGGTGGACTTTACCCTTTCTAGTGATCATTAAAATCATTATTTTAAAATAACATACTTGCATTATTCGAGAGTTGGAATATAGTTAGACTTTTGAAAGTCATTACAATGATAAGTTTATTCAAATGTGGGGCTATCCCCCTCTCCACGATGACTCTCCCCTTGGCATGTTGGTCCATGGCAATTTAACCCAACCCTAATTAGGGTTTTCTGAAATCTCTCCACATTGGTACCTTATGAAATTTAGTTGAGTTAGGTCCTTTGATGTATAAGAGTCGATCTCTGTATTGGTTTGATCTTTGGCATTGATTCATGACCTATGGTTAGGGTTTTTAACTCTACAATTAATTCAGTTGATAACTGACCATGATAGTTTGCATTGAATAATGGAGCTCGATCTTTAGCCTTTGATCTCTGTACCTCTTGAATTTGGACTATTTGATTACTAACTCCAGGTGTGTTAGGTTAAGATTCGGTCATCAGGTTAGATAAAATGTTCGAGCTCCATCATTTTGGTAATTTCTTTCTTACTTGCAAAGAGTGGCAAAGCCCTGGAAAATTTGTTTCAGATCATAATTTTTGATCTATTGAATCTTATCTTTTGTTCTGTGCTATACTTGGTCTCTGTGAGTTTGAAACTTGGTCACTCTTTCCTAAGAGTTCTTGAAGTTTTTGCATATATGCATTTTTTGAGTTCTGTGTGAGTTCTTTATAGGTTTCCACCATTTTTTGAAGCTTTTGAACCCGGTTGTTATGGTTTTTGCCTCTATTATCGTGATCCTTGAGCTCCATTCTATATCATCCTTTGGTCTCTGCGAGCTTTCTTTAAAACGGCCACCACTTAGTGAGTTCGAGCTCGGTTTTGAAGGTTTGTATGGTTGTTCATTTGACTATTTCCAAGCTTTGCGAGTTGTTTCTTCGCCTCCATTGTTGTTTTATTTTTATCTCAAGACCATTTAACTATCATATTGTTCGATGAGGGAAGGTAAGTCTTGAATTCCTTAGATATTACTGTTACTTCATCGTCGTCACTTTATCCTTCAAGAAATACTAATAATCCATTTTTCTTTATATTTTTTGTGGTTTCGTGGCTCATCCTTGGTCATTTTTCTTTTTGACACTCATTCTGAGTTGCTCATTTAGGCTTTGATCTTGATCATTTTGAGAAACGTTCACCTTGACCCTTGTTTGTAAGTTCTTTCTCGATCTCTCTAAAACTTCAAATTTAAATTTTAATGCTTGAGCGTGGATAACCAAAAAATGGGTATTTTCCCTTATGAGTTATGTTTTGTGAAAACTTCCTTTTGGTCCTATAACCTACATATTGAAGGTTAAAATGTTTCTAGAAACATTGAAAACTTAAATCACATAGTTATTTTAAAACTTTTTATTTCCCTCTTATTTGGCCATGTAAAACTGAGTTTTAATCTGAGTAATATTCCAAGTTGCATTCGTTTGGAACTTGTTTTCATAAGAAAACCTTCTTGGACCTAGATTGTTTATAATTTTTCTCCTTTAAGACTACCTGCACATTAGTATTTATAAGTTCTAAAACTCATTTTCTTACATCTATATCTGCATATTTTCAATTTGTAGCTTGAAACAAATGTAACCCAGATTCGGATATTTCCTCTCTCACTTTGATATCTCTAGATCATGTCAAGATAATAGGTCTGCATTGTTAATTTTATTCTATGGATCTGAATAATATGTACCTTGTTATTTTGCTTCTACCATGTTATTTGAAATGTACTGATCATTTTTGAGTTCGTATAAAAGAATGCATTTCCTTTTCTGTTTATGGGGAATATGAACATTGTTGACTTTTATAGTGCAAAACTGGAACTTTGATTTCTAGGTTTGTTGCTTTACTTGTTCTATAGCTTAGGTTTTCCTATATTTTCTACCTTTCATGACTATGATGAGTCACTGATGTAGATGAATATGTTCAAGAATTGAGTTTCTCCCAAAACTGTACTTTGTATTTGAGTTCTTTACGGCTTCCACTATTATAATTCATTATTCAGGATCAATTTGATTCATTTATGTATCTCTGTACAGTTTCATGACATTTATAGTTTAAGAATGCACTTTGAGATGTAAGTCTTTAATATTTTTTAACTTGTATCAATGTTCTGAGTTTGATAAAGTCTGTATAATAAAATGTCTGAGACTTGTATTCTTTTGTATCTATTTAGTTCATCTTCTGACATGATCCCTTATACCTTGTAGTTGCATACTTTGATTTTGAAGATGATTATGTCACTTTGTTGGAATAATGTAATCTTCTTTCGTTCACTTAGATGTTTTATTTCCTTGGTAGTAGTATTTTTGGCATGCTAGAAAATTTCAAATGTTGATTTTTCATGGCAAAGCCCTGGCACAAAATTCTTTCTTCCTTCCCTTTTTCAGTTGTGGTAGTTGTATTTTCTAATTTAGAATATAGAATATAACAATTTTCTATTGAAGCTGATTTGGTAGTTGGAAACTGAAACATAATAACTATTATCTTCTTCATGGCATGCTTGCCTACTTTTCTATATCACTTACTTGATTTACATAATTCTTTTAAAGCATGTATTAGGTCAAAATAGTATGAAGAAAAGTCGTAAATTAACATTTTACATGTCAAAGCCCTGTCCAAATTTTCCTAGAATCTTCTTTTCATTCTGTTTCAGTTGTAACCCTTTCTTTCTAGTTAACTTCAGCTTCTTGAAATCTGATTCTTCCCCTATAGTTGCCAATTGAAACATGTACTTTCATTTGCCAGTTTATCTTCTCTACTATAACTTCTTTCATTTGTAGGAAAATAATTGAAACATGAGTTACATTCTTCCTTCATTCCAGTATGTACTTCTGACTTATCTATTTCTTCTTGGCTGTAACTTGTACCTGCACACTTAAGAAAATAGTTGGAAAATACTTAGACTTTTTGGCCTCTATTGTGTCCATGGTTTTTCTTTTCTTTTCTCTTTCTTATTTCTGAGTGAGTAAAGTGCAGTTTGATCTTCATGTAAACTATATCTCCTATTGTTAAGAGATTCATATGCATGAATTAGGAAAATATAAGAATATGGATTGATCCATGAGCTAATAACTGATAGTTATCTCTTCTCTTCTTTTCAGGTATAGTGACTTATACAATGAAGATGAGAAGGAACAAAGCTGGAAATGGAGATGTCTTAAAAAGAAGAAAACCCCCAAGGAAATAATGGGTTCCCTCATACACCTTTAATTTCTCTTTCATGCATGTGTACCTCTTATTTCAATAGTTTTACATTACTTTTAAGTTACATACCATGGCTTGTGTGGGAAATATTTGAAAATTCCTTATGAATAAAACATTGAATTCTGAAAATGAGTTGTGTATTTTGTTCTGCATTTCAGCTTTCTGTATGGATTGTATGATGACCTAAACAACTCAGTAATATAATTAAATGTCTTAATCATAAAGGAAAGAACATTTAAGAAACCTGTAACATCTAGTAATGAAATTTGATTTCTTCAATCTGCATTTATGTCTTTTGTTCCAAAACTTAGCATTTCACCTATTCTGTGATTGAATGTCTTCATCAAGATAACACAACTATCCTTCAGGGTTTGGTGTTATTTTCCTAAAGATAGTCTTGAAATTGCAAACTATGTGATCCATTACGTTTTGTAAAAACACACATAGCTGTGAATTTCATGTAATCTACTAGTACCCAAATTGATTCTTCCTCAGAAATTGAGCAACATAAAAGATTTGATAGGAAGCTTAGAGACAAGAAGATCATGTTGTGTGTCATTGTGTAGCCGGGGAAGAAATGCATAACACCCTCAAGAGAATTTGATTTATCCTCACTACTTTATGGTTGTGCATTTCAACTAGGGTGAGACGACCCTTTTGTAGCCTACTGATTGTGGAGGAGATGGAGATGTCCTTCCTTGTATAGTTATTAAGAAGACCTTGAAGAAAGAATGAACAATACAACAAAACCTAACTCTCACGAGTTGTCACCCTAAATAATGGAGATATTTTCTAAGCAAGTTTCAGGCCACTAAAGAAAATGAAAACCTGATTACTTCTACATGTTTTCGTAATAGAAGTTATTCATTTGTACACACACAGGAAAAACAGGGGTAGTATGTGTAAGATTGGTTGTTTTTAAATGAATTATTGGTGGGAGGTGAGATAGAATGAACTTGATTCACTAGATTTGTGAGAGATTTTACAAAAAATGGAAGGCTTAATAAAAAAAAATTACTCATAACAACTAAAAATTCTCCTTTAACTAGATGATGTGCTTCAATGGAGACCCAGATCAACACATTTTCACACAAACTTTAAGAATCCAAAATGAAGGCTCAAATTGAAAACTTAATTGAACATTATCAACCTTTGTTTATCACACCTAAGATACCCTGAAAGGCTAACAAACAATCTTATCATCATGCTAGGAGTAAAGTGATTTTAAATTTGTTTATTTCACTGTCAAATGAAAGATATTATGATAAATGAAATTGTAGATGCCACCAAACTATCATAAGGATAAGGTCATGTGCGATTCACAAAGATTTCAATGTAATATTGCAATGGGAACAATAAAAACTATTTGCACACATTTAGAAATGAAGCAGACACAATTTTTCCCAAAATCAACACAGATTAACTCAAATTTGATTAAACTCATCAGCAGGGGAAAGTTTCTAGAACAATCTTAGAGCTTTTCAATAGCTGTACACTTGCAACTACCTTGACATTATAAAATTTAACACAAAATAAATAAAGAGGTTCCTCAGATGGTTTCACAGAAAGATAGGCTCTGTCAAACTTTTCTCTTAGGAAAATAACTCCCGACCTCTGATACACCAACCATTTACATGAGAAGTTCATGCAATTTATAAAATTTAATCTACAACAGAGTTATCCCCCTAAAACAAAAAAACATTCAAAGCACCATTTCTTGATGTGATTTTGATCATGATTCGTAGAATCAGATTTGTAAAAAAGTTATCAGGAGCTCAGAGGGAAAATATCTTAAAATATTTCAAGCATTCAATTCTTTCATCTGGTAAATCACTCTTCATCTCACGCACCAACTACTTCCTCCTCTAATCCATCACATCTAGTTTTTTGCATGCTAAGGAAGGAAACAATGGAAAATCAGATCGAACCCAATAGTTAGATCACATCTCAATGGTAAAAGACATTTTCAGATCTTCCCTACCAAATCAAGATATAAAATTAATTCTCTTTTTCATTTGGCATGTAGGAGACGTCAAGAAATGATAAAAAACCATAAAAATTCACTTCCCTAAGAGATTTGGAGAAAAATGGCAGAAAATCAGATACAAACACATAGTTTATGTCAATTTCCTTTTTGAATTTGGACCATTCACATGGGAGATCCAAGTCAAAATGGGCATGGGGCTTCTTTTTTAATTTTTAAAAATTTTGGAAAAAAATGCAAAATTTCTCATTTTTCTCTGCCCCTCTGCCTTGAAAACGGGATTGACACATGTCCCAATGTGGGTCCCAGTGGAACCACACTTCCTTTTTACACGTTAACCCCTTTTGTCACGAAAGGAAAATTTTCCAAATTTCCCCCTGAAGCCTGCCTCCTCGCCTTTTAAATTTTCAAACTTCCACATGTCTCAATGGTGCATCTTGAGATGGTCCCCAAAAGTAGATACCCCAAACAAGTGTGGGCTCAACACATGTCTCAGTCTGGAAAAGTCTATAAAAAGTTAAAATTTCAGAAAAAGGCTCCATTTGTATAGGGTTTAAGGCAGTCTCCTTTGATTGTTGAAAAGTTCAAGTAAAGGGCAGAGTGAGAAGAAGCCTCCAAGCGTCCTCCCGGTGCTTGTTCAAAATAAAACCGAGGGGATAGTCCCCAAACATGCATTGTATCTCCATGTGTCCTAGGCCCTTTAGAATTTTTTTTGTAAATTCTAAGTAAGGGAAGGTGTGGCAGAAACCTATAGGTGGCCTCATGGCACAACTTTAAGATAGTCCCCAAGAGAAGAGACCTCGAACGAGCGCGGGTTCACCACGTGTCCATTGCCCACCAAAACTATACCAGCTACATGAAAAATTTGTCTAACTCTAGGAAAAGCAGTAGGATGCTCCACTTTTCCTCCCAGAGCAACTCAAAGGCCAAACCAAATGGTGAATTTTTCAAGCGAGTGTCATTCCTCCACGTGGACAAGTTTTGGTTTGAAACAATCCATAGAGTTTTTTTAGTGCCCTGCCGAGCTGCATCTAACCAAAAAGAGCCATATTTCCACTAATGCAGAGATGTACATTTGATGGGGAGAAACACACCTATCAAACTATAAAAATGTAAGGAAACCATCGTTTGATCCCGAAGTTGAAATTTTCTTCAAGGACAGAGAATTTGAAAATGTTACAAGGTTTAAACATGATCCTCTGAGCTACATCCACTCACATTTCCTCAAGTATTTGGGACACAAAATACAGGGACAACAAAACATGACTGTGGAAAATGAAGGGAAAGGAAAAGCCCAAGTTTTACGACCAAGTAACAGACTCTTTCATATGGTTAGAGGAACAAAAAAAAATTGGGGGTTTAAGTGATTCTTGGCCACGGAAGGAACTGACCATGGCAACCGAATGGATGATAGAGCCTTCAAGCACTAAGACAGGGAGACAAAAAATTTGATAAAGGCCACAATCTAAGGGATTTCAACAAAAAATGGGGTGAGACTAATTTGAGCACCAACATTGGCTCTGACTCGGGGATGGCCACTCCCTGTGAGTGCCAAAACAACCAAATAATAGACCAAGTGCCAAAAATATCCATTGGGAAAAGGATTCAGCTTGTAGATTAGAAAACTAGAACTGTCTCCTAAAAACTAATTGATAAACTAGCAAAACTAGGTCACGAAGGACCCGAATGAGCAAAAACACAAAAGACAGAAAGAAACCAATGAACTATACACTATATAAATGATGCTCACCTTGATTCTAGGGGATCAATCAAGGAAATGTTTCAAATTCCTACCATTAAAAAGTAATTCGATTGATTCCCCATCCAAGTCTTTCAAGAAGAAGGTATGTTCACCAATTTGAATGTCAATGGAGTAAGGGCACATCCATAATGCATCAAATTTAGCATTCTTTCCCTTATCTTCATGCATGTTATCCCATAATAGCACAAGATCTCTAATTCTAAAAGCTCTTTGAGTGACCTTCTTTTCAAATAACGTCTTCAATTTTTCTCTGAACTTTACATGCATTTTGTGGGATGCCCTCCTTTCTTCATCAAGTTCAACAATCTTTCTAATGTGACCATCATATGGAATAACTTCTTCATCTTCCAGTTGTTGATTAAACTGATATGAGGATAATTTCATATGCAGGGGCAACAAATCCTGAGTTCCATACACCAATTCAATTAGACTTTTTCCAGTATCTCTTTTAAAAGTAATTCTATCATCCCAAACAACAAACTTCAACTGCTCACCCCATTTCTTTTTGTTCAGCTCCAAGGTTCTCTTAATGATATTTAATAGATTTTTATTTCTAGAATCTGCTTTTCCATTGCCTTGGGGGTTATATTTGGATGCATATGTCAAATTGATCCCATATTCTTTACACATTGCCATCAAATGTTTAGCTCTAAAGCTCATGGCATTGTTAGGAATAATTTTAACTGTCACTCCAAACCTACAGATGATATGGTTCAGCATGAAGTCCATAACAATTTGGTGTGTTGGTCTCTTGGTGGGGATTGCCTCTACCCACTTAGTGAAGTAATCAGTGGCTACAAGAATCCACTTATGGCCAACACTTGAAGGGTTTGCAATCTCACCAATGAAATCCATTCCCCATTGCTTGAACGGGGCTTCAATTGATACATGTTGTAAAGGAAGGGATCCTAAAGCTTTCAGTCTTCTAGAAAAAAATGGCAACTCTCACATCTTCTAACCAACAAAATTGTATCTTTGAAAAGAGTTGGCCACCAATAACCAGCCCTGAAGATCTTGTCTGCTATGACTCTTCTAGAAAAATTCCCCCCACAAAATCCTCCATGGAGATCAAAAATTATCTTGGGGGCTTCATCTTCAATAATACACCTTTAGAGAACTCCCTCAGGGTTCTTTCAAGCTAACCCAAAATTAGTAATGACATATTTTTGGGAATCCAACTTAAGAGCTCTTTTATGATTTTTTCTTAAATACTCAAGGCAGTATAGATGTCTAAGATAAAAAATTATATCTTTGTACCATTTAGAACTCATCAAATTTTTGAGAACATCCACCCTTCCTTCTTCTACTTCATTCACCTCAATAGTTTGCAATTTGTTCTCATCCATAAGCTTAGCTAAGCCCAAACCTCTTACCAACTTCATGGTTTGGATATCCATGTCATATTCCTGCAACTTGTTCACCCATCTACATCTTTTTCTTGAGACCTTATTCTCTGATAAGAAATATTTCACCATGGTGTGGGGAACATAAGAAACAACTTTAGAGATCAAAATTTAAGGTATGAAAACCTTTCTTGCTTTTACCAAGGCAAATACTTGTTTCTCCATAATGGTGTATTTCAACTCAACCCCCTGCAATGCCTTATTGAAAAAGGAAATTAGCCTTTCAGCCCCTTCATCATCCTTCTGCAACAAGACAGATGCAATAGTGTTCACTAAAGCAAAATAAAACATTTAGAAAGGCTTCTTATAATCTGGAGCTGCTAAAACAAGGGTGTGCTTTAATGCTTCTTTGATCCCATTGAATGATTAAATGGAAGCCTCTTCCCATTTGATAACTTGGTCCTTATTTAGTATGTAAGTAATTGGAATGGTCAACTCAGTAAAGTTTGATATGAATCTTCTATTAAAGTTTATTTTCCCAAAGAAGGACTGAATTTCCTTCTTGGTTATTGGAATTGGGACCTTGCTGATGGCCTCTACCCTCTCAGGATCTATCATTACACCATCCTATGATACAATGTGACCAAACAACTTGGCATTTTTCACTCCAAAATGGTACTTCTTTGGATTGAGTTAAATGTCATACTCTCTGCATCTTATCAACATTTTTTCCAAGTGTTGCAAGTGGTCACTTATCCTTCTAGAAAACACAGTCACATCATCTTGGTAAACAATAATAAAATCATTAATGTAACCAGCAAAAGAAACATCTATTGCTCTTTGAAAGGTTGCTCCAACATTCATCAAACCAGAGGGCATTCTAACATAGACATAAGTTTCCCAAGGAGTGGTAAAGGCTATCCTGAATCTTTCTGATTCCTTCACAACAACTTGATTATAGCTAGAGAAACCATCCAAGATAGAAAGTAGTTCAGAACCAATCACTAATTGTAGCATGTTTTCCATTTTTGGTAAAGGATAATTATTCTTCATTGATGCTCTGTTTAGATTTCTAAAATCCATGCACAACTTGATATCACCATTCTTTTTTCTAACTAGCACTAAGTTTGCAACCCAAGAAGAATACCTTGTGGGCTGAATAATCACTCCATCCCTCTATTTCTTCAGTTATTCTTGCATTTTAAGAGATAGGAGTGGATTGATCAGCATTTTTTTATACCTGGATGACTTTGCATTAGATTCCAAAGGAATTTCATGTTGAAACATATCCTCTCTTTATGCCTTCATTTCAGAATAAGACCAAGTTAGGCAATCTTGATATTTTTTCAACAATTGGACATAGGACTACTTTTCCTCCTTGTTTAGATTGCTTCTTAACAAGATCTTCCTTGGTTTCTCCTTTATACCAAGTTCATGCTCTTCAACATCCCTTGAGGCTGCTATATGCTTGTTAAAAATGCAATCAACATTATCAAATTTTGATTCAAGAGCAACCAGTCCTCTAGGAATGGTATTAGTTTTCAGTTAGATGATGTCTTTGTCAAACAAAGTTTCTTTACCCTCTGTTGCACACACCATTGGCTCCCAATTAGTTCATTGATTAGCAAAATCCCCTTTATTCTATATAAATCTTTTTACCTAAGCATCATCTTAAAAAATTTCCAATGTTTAATGTTTTCAGGGATATATGGCCGTGTTAACATTGCACAATTATCAAAACAAGATCCCAATACTGCAAGCTTATCTTCCATAACATTGAACTTCCTATCATGATGCACGATATTAAATGAATCAAACATCTCAATCAAGTCCCAGATTGCATGCTTATATTGTTTCATTCTTTGATTTTTAGTAGCATATAGTTTTCTTATTTATTTGACAATTAGTTCTAAATCTCCCTTAACAATGATGTCTTTAACATATTATTTCCAATAAATTCTCAAACCTAATAACAATACTTCATCCTCAACAACATTTTTAGTACACTCAAAGTTAAGTTTGAAAGAAAAAACAAACTCTTCTAAACTTGGAGAAATCATAACTACACCAACACCATTTCCAAATTTGGAGCAAGCTCCATAAAAAAAAAAAGTCCATGGAGAGCCTACTTGTTCAAGAATCTAACATTGATCCATTTTTTTCTCTTCCCCATCAGCAAATCCAACAAATTTATAAGCATCAAAACTTGTGTACAACACTTCATAAGATGCATTGTTGGGATCTTTAATGACGTGCAACATTTTCTTTTCTCCATACAACTTGACAAGGCTGCCCTCAATTGGGATGGTGGCATAGGAAATATCCATTTGAAAAATCCCACCAACACTTGCATCCCATTTTATAGACAACATCATACCCCATTTGGCTAGGAAATCAAAAATAACACCATCAATTTTTAAGTTCCTACCCGGATAAGCTACAAGTTATACCACCAAACCTTTCACACATATCACCACCAAAACCTCTCTAGAATCCATGGAAGTGCACTTCACATATGCTGATGTTACTTTGATTTCTATTTCGTTCATGACTTTCAGAGGCATAACATTGTATGATGCTCCCAATTCAAACTTACAGTTGTGTAGAAATCTTTCCTTAATGATCAGAGTAGTGAAGAATGGATCTACATTTACCTGAGACTCTACCAAGTATGTTCGTAAATAAACCTCAGGTGGTTCACCTAGTTCTTCCATTGTTGGTGGTGTTTCTAGCTCTTCAATGATTGGAGGAGTCTCCGTAATGTTTACTTTTCTACCTGGGGTACTCTTCTCTTCTTTCAGCCCCAAATACTCAAAGTCCCTTTTCTTGTGCTCAGGAATCCTAAGCAACTCAACAATTGGAATAGAAATCTTGATCTAACTCAAGACTTGGGCAATATCATAAGGAACATACTTGGCATGGAAGCGTTAGAAGGGAGATTGAAAAACTCATCAGATGGCATGAGATTTTTGAAAGTTTTGGCATGAGGAGAAGTATGAATCTTGTTTGGGACAACAAGGCCTTTGGAAGGTGTGTCTTTTTTAGGAACCTCTTTAGGAATACTGGAAAGAAATGGAGTTTTAGCTTTGGCCTGAGGTCCTACCCCTTTGGAAAATTTACTTCTTGTGTTATACTCCTTTTCTTGGGTAATAACAACATTCATCAACAACTGCACATCCTCCTCAGATGGGATTCCTCCATCATACTTCTTTATCATTAAATATCTTAAGTATTCAAATTCATTATTAGGTATTTCAAAATCTTGTATAGTATCTATTTCTAAAGTACAAGAGGAAGGAGGAAGAGGTACCCAATGGATGTAATCCCAAAAACTTGTAGTAGTTCGAGAACTTATCACTTTAGTCGAAGTTGTTCTTTGATGTGATTTTGTAGAGCACTCCATCATGCATGCATCATCAATAGTGTTATCATCATTAGATTCTTCTTCTACTTTCTGATCTACTTCACATGGACCATGGGGCTTGAAACATCTATTACACAAATCAATTACATTTATTTCTTAAACAACAATTCTGGTAGCCAAAGGATCAGACACCATTTTGTTTGCCCTTACCTGGGGCTGCTTGTTTCCAAATCCAACAGGTCCCTTGCCTCTATCATCAGATCTTTGCTCATTTTCTAGGATGGTTTACAAATTTGTATTAGCCTTGTTTCTTGTGTTGACCTTGTGAACTCGGCCCAACTCCTTTTTCTACCAGAGATAATTTGTATGAGATTTCTTTGACATCCCCAACCAAAGTTTTCACAACTTCCTCCAAATTAGCAGCCTAACTTATTTGAGGTTTTTTTGGGTTAACCATTTTCACACCCTCCCTCTTAGGAGGTTTTCCAATTGCTTTAATGTTGTTCTCAATTTATAGAGCCATGGTGAAGGCCTGCCTCAAATTGGTAGGTTTTTTGTCCCACAAATAGTAAGCATCTTTCTTATCAAATGCATCTAAATACTTTATCAGAAATGATTTATCAGATGGCCTTAAATTAATAGGAATATCCTCAAGGTCTTGTTAAATCTTGTGTTGAAATCATGCACTGGTTCATTGGGATTCTTCTTGATATTTTCAAACTCTGATAAAAGAAACCTAGGGTGTAATTTATCACCACACTGTAATCTAAATGCATTATTCATTTCCATCCAAGAATGAATGGAATTATCTAGAAAATATTTTAACTAGTTCCTTGCATCTTCTTCCAAAGTATAGATAAACAATTTGATATATACATCTTCAAATTCAATCTCAAAGTCTTCCATCATGTTAATAAAAATATTTAAGTTTTGATCACTATTTATAGCATTATTTCCTTGGAACTGTGGTAGTTTATTTCTTATATCTTGGGGAACTTCATTTGGATAACCAACCATCCCTCTAAAATTTACAGGACCAAAGGTATTTACAACAAATGGAGGTCTGGGTGGGCGATGGGCCTTGTTGTTTTGAGGAGGTGACCGTAGAGGAGATTCAAACTAATAAGGGGAAAAGGGGTCTTTGAAACAAAGGAGTATAACTTTCAAAATGGATATCCCCTAAAGGATTTGTTTCTTGGAAAACCCTATCAACGTTGGAAAACACAGGGGCAGAATGAGAAGCAAACTTTTCAAATTCAAATGAAATCCCCTCTCTAGATGGACAACTCAATTCCAAAAAAAGACAACCTAATTTAGAATCACTTGAATGGAAATCCTCAATGATAGGTTGATCACTTTCATCAATGGAGATCTCTTTTCTTGAGTTCTGATCTCCAAAAACTCTCCAAGTGTTTCTTCCTTCTAACTTTATTTGTCCTAGCTCTGGAAATAATGCCCTGGTAGGATCCTTAGCAAAGAAATATCTTCTTCCTTCCATATTTGAAAAGATTAATAACAAATCTCACTTGATAGATGTTAAGACACTGGTATTTATAAAAAAAATCAGATCAACATGGAGTCACCACTAAGGATTTCCACCTTAGTTGTCCAAATGCACTAAAAAAAATGATCCCTCAAATGTCTGTCAACACTAGAAACTGGAAATGGAATGATCTGACCTTCCTTTACCAAGATTTATCAATGAAACTTAGTACAATAATTGTACAAATGGGAAAAAATACACATAACACTTGTAACTTTGAACACTATTTCAAGGCCTAAACACAGGATGATGTTGAAACAATGTATTAGTACTTAGAGCATATAAGAAATGTTTACCAAGGTTTGAATATGAACTGCAATCACAATGTCTCTAACAACGATGCTAGAAATAGTGTTGGTACCCAAATTGATTCTCCCTCAGAAACTGAGCAACATCATAGATTTGACAAGAAGCTTAGAGACAACCAGATCATGTTGTGTGTCATTTTGTAGCTGGGGAAGAAATGCAACTTGCTCTTTATCACTCAGATGTGGAGAAATGAATAGCACCCTCAAGAGGGTTAGATATATCCTCAGCACTTTATGGTTGTGCCTTTCAGCAAGGGTTAGAGGACCCTTATAAGATGTCCTTCCTTGTAGAGTTATTAAGAAGACCTTGAAGAAAATATGATCAATACAACAAAACCTAACTCTCATGAGTTGTCACCCTAGATAATGGAGATATTTTCTAAGAAAGGTTTAGGCCACTAAAGACAATGAAAAATTGTTTTCTTCTACATGTTTTGGAAATAAATGCTATGCATTTTTATACACATAGGACAAACAGGGGTAGTATGGGTAAAATATTGGTTGTTTTTAAATGAATTTTTTGTGGGAGGTGAGATAGAATGAACTTGATTCGCTAGATCTTTGAGATATTTTACAAAAAATGGAAGGCTTAATCAACAAAATGTTTCATAAAATATGAAAATGCCCCTTTAACCAGAAGGTGTGCTTCAATGGAGGCCCAGATCAACACGTTTTCACATAAAATTTAAGAATCCAAAATGAAGGATCAAATTGAAAAACTTAAATGAACATTATCAACCTCTGTTTTATCATGCCTAAGATACCCTCAAAGGATAACAAACAATGTTATCATCATGTTAGGAGTAAAGTGATTTTGAATTTGTTTATTTCATTATCAAATGAAAGCTCTTTTGATAAATAAAAATTGCAGATGCCACCAAACTATCACAAGGATAAGATCTTGTGTGATTGAACAATTTTTTAATGTAAGATTGCAATGGGAACAAGAATAACTATTTACAGAAATTCAAAAATGAAGCAGACACAATTTTTCCCAAAATCAACACAGATTAACTCAAATTTGATTAAACTTGTTAGAAAGGGAAAGTTTCTAGAACAATCTTAGAGCTTTTCAATGGTTGTACACTTACAACCACCTTGACACGATCAAATTTAACACCAAAAAAATAAATGGGTTCCTCAGATGGTTTCTCATAAAGATTGGCTTTGTCAAACTTTTTTCTTAGGAAAATAACTCCTGACCTCTGACACTCCAACCATTTTCATGAAAAGTTCATGCAATTTATAACATTTAATCTACAATAGAGTTTCCCCCCCCCCCAAAACAACAAAACATTCAAAACACCATTGCTTGTTATGATTTTGATCGTGATTCCCAGAATTAGATTTATAAAAAAGTTGTCAGGCACTCAGAGGGAAAATCTCTTCAAATATTTCTAGCATTCAATTATTTCATCTGGTAAATCACTCTTCATCTCACGTGCCAACTACTTCCTCCTCTAATCTGTCAGATCTGGTTTTTTGTGTGCCAAGGAAGGAAACATTGGAAAATCAGATCGAACCCGATAGTTAGATCACATCTCAATGGTAAAAGATATTTTCAGATCTTCCCTACTAAATCAAGATATCAAATTAATTCTCCTTTTCATTTGGTGTGTAGGAGACGTCAAGAAATGATAAAAAACCATAAA
This sequence comes from Taxus chinensis, assembly GCA_019776745.2. Taxonomy (NCBI): domain Eukaryota; kingdom Viridiplantae; phylum Streptophyta; class Pinopsida; order Cupressales; family Taxaceae; genus Taxus; species Taxus chinensis. The sequence continues at coordinate 239,073,549 of CM034152.1, read as the reverse complement.
AATTCACATCCCTAGGAGCTTTGGAGAAAAATGGTGGAAAATTAGATACAAACGCATAGTTTCTGTCAATTTCCTTTTTGAATTTGGACCATCCACATGGGAGATCCGAGTCAAAATGGGCCTGGGGGTTCTCTTTTACCTTTTGCAACTTTTGGGAAATAGTGCAAAATTTCTCATTTTTCTCTGTCCCTCTGCCTTGAAAACAGGCTTGACATGTGTCCCAGTGTGGGTCCTAGCGGAACCACGCTTCCTTTTTACACTTTAACCTCTTTTTTAACAAAAGGAAAATTTTCCAAATATACCCCAGAAGCCTGCCTCCCCGCCTTTTGACTTTTCAAACTGCCACGTGTCTCATTGGTGCATCTTGAGATGGTCCCCAAAAATAGAGACCCCAAACAAGCACTGGCTCAACACGTGTCTCAGTCCAGAAGAGTCTTTAAAAATTTAAAAGTTCAACGGAAGTTGCCATGTTTCTAGGGTTTGAAGTAGTCTCTTTTGAGTGTTGAAAAGTCTGAGAAAATGGAAAAGTTAGAGGAAACCTCGAATTGTCATCCTGACACTTCTTTAAAATAAAACCTAGGGGCTAGGCCCCAAACATGCGTGGTCCCTCCATGTGTGCCAGGCCCTTTAGAATTTTTTTAAAAAGTCTAAGTAACGGAATCCCCTACAGAAACCTCCACGTGTCTTCATGGCGCAACTTCAAGATAGTCCCCAAGAGAAGAGACCTTAAATGAGCATGGATTCACCATGTGTTCATGGCCTACCAAAACTATACCGACTACATGAAAAAAATTTCAAAGTTCGGGAAAAGCAGCGGAATCCTCCACGAGTCCTCCCGGTGCACCTCCACAGCCAAACCAAAAGGTGAATTTTTAAAATAGCGTCGTTCCTCCACGTTGAAAATTTTTGGATTGAAGCAAGCTATTTAATTTTTTAAGTGCCCCACTGAGCCACATCTAACCAAAAATATCCATGTTTCCACTGATGCAGAGATGTAAATTTGACAGGGGAAAACACACCTGTCAGAATGTACAAATGTAGGGAAACCACCGTTTGAGCTTGGAGATGAAATTTTCTTCAATTATAGATAATTTGGAAATGTTACAAGGTTCAAACATGATGCTATGAGCTACATCCACTCACATTTCCTTAGGTATTAGGGACACAAAAGATAGGGACAAAAAATGTGACTATGGAAAACAAAGGGAAAGGAAAATCCTGACTTTTATGACCAAGTAACAAACTCTTTCATATGGTCAGAGGAAGAAAAACAATTTTTGGGAGTTTAAGTGATCCTTGGCCAAGGAAGGAACTAACCATGGAAACCGAATGGAGGACAGAGCCTTCAAGCACTAAGACGGGGAGACAAAAAATGTGATAAATGTCGTAAACTGAGGGATTTCAATGAAAAATGGGGTGAGACTAATTTGAGCAACAACATAGTCATAAATTAATTCAATACTAACCATATTGTATGAAAGAAACTCCCCTTTCTAAGTTATACGTCACCAATGCTATCCATCGTAACAAAGTTTTGAGTTGCCCAGTTTTGCACAAGTGTAAAATTGTCAACGGAATGATCTGCTAAAGAGATACAAGAACTGGGTATGGGACCTCATCGGGGATTTTTAATCATTCAAAATCAATTCCATCACAAGAAATACAAAAAAAGAAATAGACAGATTGGGATCAATTGGGGAAACATTTGATGTTGTAAAGAGTATCAAGAGTGGCAAGTCTCAACCCCATATCAAAGTGGTTGTGAGACTAGTTGTCCATGACAACAACATAAGTTAGCAGGTCTTCAGGAATGATGAGAAAATTGTCAACTTTCTACAAGAAGAAGCTAAGTTCTCCTCTAATAACCAAGACAAATTAGACCAGCAGTATGGTGACCAAGTGGTGCAATTGAGAACCAATAAACTACAAAAGGGTCTTGTCACTTTGGAGACAATATTCAACCCAAATTACCAATTCTGAAAGGAGAAGGTGAATATTCAAGTAAAGGATGAAAATTCAAAGCCCATTTTCATATAGGAAGGCAAAACATTGTAGATTGGCAAGATAAACAGTCAACAAGAAAAATCTAAATTTATTCAACTTTGCCAAGAATTCCCAAATGTCTTTTCCTAGACTTGCAAAGATTTAAGAGGTTTTAACCCAAAGCTAGCATAGCACACAATCAAGTGGGATCAAGAAGCCAAGCCTTTCAAGAAAAAGTAAAGGTCGGTAAATCCTCACATTGAGCCTCTCATGACAAAATAATTGAACAAGCTAATTGAGGTTAGCATCATCTTCCCTATCAAGCACTCAAGCTGGGTTGCTAACTTGGTTCCTGTAAGGAAAATAAGTGGAGAAATCAGGTTGTGTGTAGAATTTCATGATCTAAACAAAGCATCACTTAAAGATCACTATCCACTTCCATCAATGGAACAGATCTTACAGGTTGTAGTTAGCTCTGAGAGGTTTTCATTGCTAGATGGATATTTAGGATATAACTAGATAATGGTGAAAGAGGAAGACCAATTTAAGACAACCTTCACCACTAAATGGGGTACATATGCTTATAAGAAGATTCCATTTGGACTATGAAATACTGGAGTAACATTTCAATGAGCTATGGACATGGCATTCTATTGGTGGTCAAATAAGGACTTTTTTGAAAACAACAGACAAGGAACAGAAAGTCCCTCCTCTTCAATGGCAGAGGTTCCCTTAATTAAAGACAAAAAACTTATGTACACATATACAGTGTATAGTTTTAATGAGGAACTCGGATATCGTGAAAGTGTTGAAATATAATAGGTCATCAATACAAAAATATAGAGGAATTAAGTATTGGGAAGGCGCAGAAAGTCACTCTCAAGAAATATAAATAACAAAATAATTCCTTACGCATGCCAGAATGAGATTATTTGGAACAAAACCATTTCAATTTGAGACAATAAGATGTTATTTCAAAGACACAAAGTTCTAGAAATTACATCTACAGGAATACAAAGCTTCTTGAAGTAACACAGATAAAAAATTCAATAACATTTAACATATAGTAATGAAATAACAAGACCAAATAGACATAGAAAGAAAGATCTTTTTGTATTGATTGCTTTCTTACTCCTTAACACTGTAAAAAATAAATAGAGTTCCAACCCTGAAGAATGGTGTAGAGAGCCCAATATATAACTTACAAATTAGTTACCCTTGGTAACTACTTCTTTTAACTAAAATGCTAATTAAGGAGATGCTTGACACAAGACCCTTAACTAATTACAATAACCCTGATTTGAGAAAAAGAAGGAATGGTAAAGCTGGAAGGGAAAACAACTGCTTATTGTTGAGGGGGGCCCACCGACCTAAGGATTCATTTCCTGAACTCTTTCAATGCTTCCATGATGTCTCTGCCTCATGGGACTGATGTGTTGGTAGTACCATGAGTCCAAGAACCTAGACATTTATCCATCTTCTTATCAAACTCAATGTGTGCATGGTATTCTTTATTAGCCTCTTCAATAGCATATTGAAGAGAGAAAATATCCTTTATCTTCTCTTTGGTAATTGATTCCTCCTTGAACAATTTTTCTTTAACAAATGCCCTGAACTAAGTTTTAATTTTCTGGAGAGAGAAAGGAACACCTGAATTTTCATTGTGAAGATGAAAGTGAATATCTTTGAAAGAAGACACAACACAAGTTTTGAAGGCCTCTCCCTTCTGCAAACTATTCCTCAACTCTCTGAAAGCTTCCTCCAAAACTTTTATTTTCCATTCCATGCTGAAAATGCATGACTTTGACAAGTTGTCTTTGGCATCATTAAAAACCTTGTTGGCCATCAATATATTTTCATCAGCCTATCCCATCATGTGAAGATCCACTGTGCATCTACTATAAAGCTTCAACTCTTTGTATATAGTTGCAATTGAGGAGGATAGTTTTTGTTGTAGGTTCGCCAACTTCTCATTGAGTTTGAAGGCTTCTACAATGAAATTAAAACCTACAATGATCATATCATCCACCATGGCTTCCATAGCTGTCCCATAGATGGAATACCTATGTATGTCTTTAATGCTTTGAACATTAGTTTGAATAAGAATCATAGGTGGCAGAAGGGCAGATGGTGGAGTAGGATCCTAGACCTTATCCTTAGATAATAACGACTTGATGAAGCTAGAAAGAACTTTAGCTTGTTCCTCCAGTTGTTCTATAGTCTATTAACCCCTTTCAACTCTCTCAATAACCTTGGTTACCATTTCATGGAGGTTTTGTATATCACTCTCAGGGGTAGTAGATTCTCCTATTGGAATCCTAGAAAGCTCTAGATTAGAGGTTAGTAGATCTTTTTTTTCCTTATCAACCTTAGGTTTTGCTACCTCTAGAAAATTTTGACCCTGAGCATCTGTTACTATCCTAAAAGTTGTTTTAGATCTCTTTTCTGGAATAGGAGGAGTAGTGCTCAACAAGTCTGCCACACCATCAAAATTTTTCCCTGTCAATCGAGAAGAAGGTTTCCTCTTCCTGCTATCAACCAAGGGTTGCACCCATGAAAAAGTGGAGGAAGAAGAAGAAGAAGAAGAAAGAGATCCAATAGCAAGAGAACTCATGGCACATAAGGTATTTAATATTGTTGCTTCTAGTAGAGATGTGAGCGAAGTATCTGGAGCTTCTTGGACAGAAAAATCAGTGGTAATTAGAGGCTCAGTGTTATGCACTTCTTTCTCTTTATCTATTACAGCTTCTGAAGTTCTTACAGGGATTGGTACTTCACTATCATCACTTTCACTGAGAACAATGACGTTCTCTAGCCCCGAAGGTAGTTCTAAATGCTCTAACAAGGGATCTTCAACAATCGACTCCTATTTAACCTCTTTCACCTTCTTTTGTATACTTAAGTAGATGAAAAAGGGGTGGATGATTCAGGTTATTTATTTGAGGGAGGAGGAGGGGTTTGTACAGGTACCTCCGAGATAGGTGTATGTGATTCCTTCCTTGGTATTGAAGTATCTTTGGAAGAAGATTCTCTTAGATTCTTCTTGAACTCTCGGACCTTTCTATAACACTAGACCTTGGTTGTTACAAGCACAGGGGCTACAATCTCAGCCATGTCATCCTTCTCCCTCTTGTACCAGTCCAAATCTTCCAAGGGAGTGTGCTTGATCAATGTCTCATATTCATAAGACCACAAGTCTTCGGTATCATGTTGAAGTCCTTCAGGAATTTGATATAGATTGAGCTCCTTTATCAGCTGGAGAGAGAATCTACTATAATGTGTCCGTCTTTCTTCAAATTCATATGCACAGTCGGCCCAATAGTCCTCGGTATCTGATCTATGATGATAATAAATTTTGAGGTTTAGCTCAATGAATTTCTTCAAATCAAAGTAGGTCTTGGGCCTGAAGAAGTTAATAGTGATGGGAGCAAGGGCCATTTCTATGTTTTGAGCATCTAAAGTTGTTTTACATGTATAATTACCCAAGGATATGGGGAAATTCAGCCCATAGATTTTCTTGTCTCTGCAGGTTCTATGTAACTTATCCAATTTCCTACATACTTCAATCAAAGCAATCTTATCATTACAAAACATGGGGAGTTTGAGAGGTGTGTTCTCATAACTGGCTAACCTGATATACGAAAGCCTTCTGAACTGAATGAAGAAAGCTCCATATTTTGCTATTAGGTTCATGGCCTCATCATAAAATCTTTTGGCAGTATAACTTTCTAGAAGCCTCACAATATACGTAATAAAAGCATCATTCACTCTCCTGAAATTATGGTTTCTAGTTTTAAGGGTGAACTAAGGGCAGTATGCATAAATGGGTTCATCCTTTTGACCCTTGATGTATGTGAAACCAAACTATTACCAAGATGCTACTAGGGTATACATAAGATAAGAAGTCATATAGAACTTCTTGGTCTATTGCACATTGGACAATTATTCTGTCAAATTTATACAAATGATTTCTACCCAATTTATGCTCTGGCTACCTTCGTAGACGATGTTGATGAGAGGGCACATCCAAATGTGAAATTCATTGGTGGAGGGTAATCCCATGACACGAGCTAGCAAGATAATGAAATATGAAAGTTCCTCATTCAAATCAGCCCTGAATAATGCTTTGGAAAGTCAGGATGCTCCCTTTTTAGGGTTCTTCAACCAGGATTTTGCTATTCTTGCTTTGTATTTATCATTGTCTTCCTTGAAAAGAGTTTGTGCTTGAGCTTGAGAGATAACAATGGAGTCTTCAACTTCTGGGATCCGTAGAGTAGTAGCAATGGCAGAAACATCTATTTTGAAAATTAGCTCCTCGTGCACATTAGATAATTCATTCGTGTCAACGTTAAAGTGAGCCCCATAGGTGAACACAGTGTTAACACATTGTACTGAGATTAGGAAACCCACAGTAAATGCAAGGCCACTATCATTGATCATTTGCACCATGGGAGAAGGATTAGGGTTAGTTAACCTGCTCAAGAAATCACCAAAATCTAGGTGACGAACCTCATTATCCCCGATATTGGGAACAGAGGATTCAAGCAGTGAAACCTATTCCTGACCTTGATATTTGATCTTCATGTTAGCAGCGTACAGAGAAACAACCTTCACAACTGGAATTCATAATGGAAAATGCAAAGGGAATGGGGGCACAAGCAAATGATCTTGATTGCAAGGACTTGAGTGAATGGTAGAAAGTAAGTAGTGTACAAAATGCATATAGGGTAGTCCCATTAAATAGATTTTTTAGGAGAGAGAAGGTGATAAATTCACATTAAATTCGTATGCCACGAATCAAAAAAGGAAAGCATCAGGAAGAGCAGAAAAAAGTAGCTCATATGGTCTTCCAAACATTTTGGACATGAGGGATGTAAAGAAGCACTCCAGTGAACACAGGAAATGTGGGTAATGTGGGCTAGAAGAGCACGGAAAGCCCAGGAACTTAGAAATGTGAGGGATGCGAAGATGTGATTTGGCTGATGCACATGATGTGGATAAAGTGAGGACAGAATGCACAGACGCTTTTGGGATAGATGAGACAAAAGTACGCGAACGACCCAATGCGGCTGACGTGGGCTATCAAGGAACAGAAAGCCCATGTGAAATTAGAATATTTGGAACATAAAGTTCTGATAGAACCGAAAGTTAACATATTTTCAGGGAAAGTAGCCGATCGGGGAACAAAAGGTCCAGTAGAACTTGAGACATATGGGACAAAAATGTCTGATAGACCCACAAATCACTAAAATGACTCAAAAAATGTGAATTTTCCCTAACTCTTCAACTTTTCTCTTCACTAGAACATCATAAAAGGATGTTAACTCAAAATTTTCAACTTTTAGGCTTTTGAAAGAGGGGAAATTTTGAGAGGACAACAGCTGACTCTTTCTGGGGATGACTTAGCTAGATTAAAAGAAGGAGATGAGGCAAGAAATCTCAGAATGCTAGGGGAAGAAGACCAGTGCCTTATCCATTAGGCCACAGATTCAAAAGCAAACACATATAGAAGACAACACATAAATAGGGAAAGGAAACACACCAGAAGCAAGGGAAAGGAAACACACGCTATACATAATATACAAAAGACTTCATATTAACCTAGGACTTGAACAATTTTAGGTATTTTCCACTAAAAGGAAGTCGGAGAGAGGAACTATCCATGTAATCAAGATAGAAAGAATTCTCACCTGTAAAGTTCCTGATTTTGAAAGGACCAAGTGAAAGAGAATCGAACTTACCATGGCTTCCTTGAGGCTCATGTCTTTTATCCCACAACAAAAAAATGTCTCCAACTTTAAAATCCCTAGACCTGGGATTCTTATCAAACAAATATTTTACTTTCTGCTTGTGAGTATATATTCTATCAAGAACCTACAACCTGTCTTCATTCAACTTATGAAGATACATGATCCTTTTATCTAAAGAATCATTGAAGCTAGTGTCTTCAATGGCCTTCATTAAATACAAGGCTGGTAGCTCCACTTTTACTGTAATTGAGCTTCCACGCCATACACCACTTGAAAAGGAGACATTCCAATATCTCTTTTAGGTGTAATCCTATCTACCCAAAGAGCATCATAAATTTTCTTGTGCCAGTTCCTTTGAAATTCATTAACTAGTTTCCTTACTATAGCCACAAGGTTTTTGTTTGTTGATTCTTCCTATCTATTCCCTTGATGATAATAGTCTGAAGAGTGAGCCAAGGAAATTCCATATCCATAACAGAAATCCATTATCTCATCTGAAGAAAAATTTGAAGCATTATCGGTCACAATCTTGTTTGGCACACCAAACCTCACCAAGATGTTTTCTTTGATAAAATTGCATACTACTTCAAAAGTAGTACTCTTTATTGGGATGGATTCTACCCATTTAGTAAAATAATCTGTGGCAGTCAACACATGATTATGCCCAACACTTGAAGATGGATTAAGTTTTCCAATAAAATCTAAACCTCATTGTTGAATGGGGTCTTCAATCACAACTGGTTTAAGCGGCAAGACAACCAACTTGGGTCTACCCATAAAGGTTTGACAAGCTTCACATTTATCAATCCACTTTGATGCATATTTGAACAAGGTAGGCTAATAATATCCTGCACGAAGAATCTAATGAGTAGTGACAAGAGATGACTAATGGCCTCCACATGCTTGATCATGGAAAGCTGAAAGAAGCTTCTTTTGTTTCTCTTTATCAACACATTTCAGAAATCTCCCATCCATCCCACGTTTGAAAAAATTATTCTCCCACAACACGTATTGGACTAATCTTAACTTGATAAATATTTTCTCCTTAGCAGTAAAATGAGAGGGATATTCTCCATAGGTGAGAAAATGTGCGATATCATCATACCATTCATCAATTGAGTTTAGAAACAGAATAGTACAAACATGAACTTCATCCTTAGGTAACTCATGACCAGCTCCTTCAGCAATAAGTTCACACAAACCTTTACCACAGACTAGTTTGGTTAGTCTAATGTCAATATCATATTCTTGAACCTTCACCACCTAGTTCCCTCTCTTAGTTCCAAACTCTTATTGCGTGAGCATAGACTTGATGGTTGTGTCAGGCACAATTATTGTGGAGTGAGAGTTAAGAATATAAAACCGAAACTGCTTGACAACTTTAACCACTGCAAAAGCATGTTTCTCCATTATTGTGTATTTTAACTCATGATTTTTAAGAATGTAGCTCATGAACACAATTGGGAGTTCATGATCATAAGAATCTTTCTAAGTCAAGACAATAACCAGGGTGTTTTCTGTGGCATAGCAATAGATAATAAAATCTTTACTAAAATCTTGACATGCTAAGATAGGAGTTCTAGCAATAGCCTTTTTAATACCTTCAAAGTCTTCTTTCCCTTCAAAACACTAGCCAAACATTTTTTTCCTTTCATCATTTGGGAGATATTCAAAGTTAGCTCTATAAAATCGGGGATGAATCTTCTCAGAAAGTTGATCTTACCAAAGAAAGAATGCACTCCCTTCTTGCTGGTTGGAAGAGGAATCTACTGAATAGCTTGAACTCATTCACAATCAATTTTAATTCCATCTTTAGAGACAACATGCCCTAACAATTTTCCCTCTGTGAAACAAAAGATAGATTTCTTGGGATTCAAAGAGATCCCATGTTCTCTACATTTCAAGATAACTGATTCTAGATGCTGAAAATGATCTGCTCTAGTTTTGGAAAACAAGGTCAGGTCATCTAAATACATAACAATACATTTCCCTTTCAAGCTTCAAAAAGACAAGTCCATATCCCTTTGAAAAGTAGCACCGGCATTAATGAGTCCAAAAGGCATCCTCTTGTAGGAAAAAGTACCCTAGGGAGTGGTGAAAGCAGTCTTGTGCTGATCTGTGGTATTCACTTCCACTTGATTATACCCTGAGAAGCCATCAAGCATGGACAACATTTCACACCTCGTAAAAACTTGCAAAACTTGATCCATCATGTGTAGAGGGTAGTTTTCTTTCAAAGAATCCTAATTTAAATTCTTGAAGTCAACACAGATACGAATCTCACCATTTTTTTTTTTGACAGGCACGATGTTGGAAATCCATGTTGAATGGTGAATGGGAAAAATAATTTTGGCTTTCAACAACTTCTATATTTTCTGAAAAATAGTGTCAACACTCTTTGGATTTTATTTCCTTTGCTTTTGTTTGAAAGGTTTAATCCTAGGTTTGAGAGGGAATGAAATGTTGCATTTCCTTAGGTTGAAAAGCCTTTAGATCCTCATATGAATATGAAAGGACATCCCTATACTTCTTTAATAGGTTCACTACCTTCTTCTTTTCTTCTAGTGTACAACATTTTCCAATGTTCACCATCTTGGGGTTAGCAAAGCTCCCAATATTAATCTTTTCATATTCAGCAGATTGTTGTACCCCTATAGAAGCTTTAGACTTAACATACCTGTCATGTTTATCAAATAATTCCTCCAGACTCACCAGCCCTTTAGGAATCTTGTTACCTTTGAGTTTTATACACCCATCTTGATCTATTTCCTCTTTGACACACTCTTCATTGGAAGATACATTCTCACAAGGAAAATTGTCACTCCCTCTGAAGTACAATTGTTCAAAGTTATCCCTAAGCTCTAAGAAAGAAATTAAATGTTGATCATCATTGAAAACTTTCTAGTAACTTGCATTACCAAGCACACTGGACCTATGGATCATCTCAATGGTAAACTTATCTTAAGAGAAGTCAAGATGAGTTATTAGCAACGACCTCGAGATGGCTAGTGAATCAGCCCTAGTGTTCTTTTCTCTCGGCACCGCTTCAATGGAGAAGGCGTCAAGAAATTTAATAGAATCCTAAATTTTATTCCTGTAATGCTTCAACCTTCCATTTTTAACTTGAAAAAGGTTCCTCACTTGTTTAAGAACTAGTTATGCATCTCCACGAGCCATAATATTCTTGACACCATTTTATTTTGCTGCATAAATTCCAAGAATGAGAGCTTCATACTCTGTTGTATTATTGGTATTTTCAAAATTTAGCTTGAATGAGAATGGATGAACCTTGCCCTCAGGAGATATCAACACTATCCCAGCTCCAAAACCAGCAGAGGAACAACTTCCATAAATTCCAAGTTCTAAACATCATTAGGATCATGAAGAACTTCTTTGGGGAGCTGATTTTCCTCCAAAGATATAATCATATAGTTACCCTGCCCATTATCCTCATAAAGTATTTGTTATTTGGGATCATCCATTTTTTGTACAATATACTTAGATTGCTTCTCGGGCAGTAGCTTCTTCATTTCTCCATTGACTAGTATGAGGGCATGTGACCAATCCATTTGAATTTCTCCTCCCACATGCTTACAGAAGTTATTACTTAACAGCATAGCTTATGAAGGAGGAATATCTACTAGAATAGTAACCAATACTTTTTTCTTAGGTAAAGTAGCAAAAGCTACTTGTGCGTATTTAATCCTTCCAACCAAGGGCACATCCTTACTTTCCATAGAATAACATGATCCATAGGTGTGGGTAAGGGTAAGACCTAAAGCATGAGCCACCTTGGTAGGCATTACATTGTCTTATGCTCCTAAATCTATGACACAGTTGCTAAGTCTATGGCTTGTTATAAGGAGAGTTACATAAAATGGTTTGATTTTATCATTACGTGAGGTGATTGCAGCTACCAGATTGGGTTGGGGTGTGGATGATGGAGTAGGTAGATGGGATTTAGAGGTATTTTTGGAGTGAGAATTGACAAAGTGAACCATTTTGGAAAAATCTTTAGGATGAGTTTGATAATACTCAGCCTCTGAAATTTGAACCTTTGTCTTTTTAAGGTGATCAATGATAACGAAAGATCTAGAGGTGAATGGGCTATCATCACTAGGAATCTTAGGTTTTTCAGATTTAGGAGTTGTATAAGAAAAAAATTTAGCAGTAGAATTAGGAAGAGTAGAATTGGTAGAAATCACCTTCTGTGTGGACGTAGTGGGGATAAGAGATCCTCTTTTCACAACAACAGGGATAGACGTGAGATGCTCCTTGGATCTTTTAACAGGATGCATCACTTTCTACCTTTTATTTGTCTCCTCTTGAGTCATGAAATTGTATGATTCGCTATTCATATCTGCTACTACTTCATCATAATGATCTCCTTCATCAACACCCTCTGTAGTGAAGAAATTAACTTGAGATCCCTCAAGCTCCTTAATCTCTTCATTAGCTTCTTCCTCAAGTTCTTCACAATATTCATTAACCTCTTCATCTTCAAGTTCTTCAACCTCACAAGTTGCATTAACAGGGACCTTTATGGGTGGCCCCTCAAGTGTCAACCTTGTTTGAGAAGTAGGAAAATGATTTCTAGGCTGGAAACTCCTCCTAGGAACATCCACATAGGGAGCATGTTAAGCCAATTTTTTTTTTATGGCAATGAGGTCATTAGCAAGCTTTTGTACTAATGGATCAGTATTAGGTCTAGGAGTGGAAGAGGAGGAAGAAGAATCTGTAGATTTAGAAGGGTCTCTTTTCAACTTACCAGACATAATTAAATCATCTTCAACGCTAATAGCTAGACTCTGATCCTTAGCCAATGTTGCGAGATTGGCTCTTCTCAATGCATAACTAACTTCAGGTAATTGAGCATTTAGGAAGAAACATTTTTGAATTTGATCTACAAGCTGAGTGTCTGGTGGGATTTTGTTAATCAACTTGTTGAATATAGCCACAAATTACCTCATGGGTTCTTGTGATTCCTTCTCTATTTGAGAAATTTGGGCCAGCAAAGCATGTACATCCTCTGTAGGTTTGAAACGGTTCTCAAATCTTGTTCTCATCATTGTCCAACTGGTAATGTCCCCAGCAGGAAGGTGATAGAACTAATCCATTGCATTATCTTGTAAAGTATGTAAAAAAGCCTCACTAAGACATCTTCATGTTCAACTCTGAGGACTCCACATGTGGCTATGAAGGCTGCAATATGTTCATCAGGATGCACCTTGCCATCACCTCTGAACTTGGGGAAGTTCTTCCCATTACCCATGGGTAACTCATGCAAAGGCTACGGAAGGGTGAGAGGCCCAATAATATGGCCCAATGGTAATGAAACTACCATCCTTCGAAAGACTACTTGAAGGGGAATTGAAACACTAGAAAGAATCAAAGCACAGAGATTAGGGCTGAGTTGTTTTGGAGGGATACCGTCTAACACGGTTCTATCTTGAACAGGAGTAGTGCTTTTTGAAAGAGCTCTTCTATTTCTTCCTGTTGATGGAAATGGGAAACGTTGCTGCTCCAAAAGATGAAACTAAGAATCTTCAATACTAAGGGCCCTCCTTCCATGAGTAAAATGTAGAGTTGCCAGATCAAAGAATGATCAGAAAATGGTTCATAGAACTAGAATCCGTTAAAAAAATGAATCCCGAGCAAATTCAACAAAAAATGTTGCTCGTCATATAAGGAATTTATTGAGAACAACAGTCAATGGACAGAAAGTCCCTCATCTTCAATGGGAGAGGTTCCCTTATTTAAAGGCAAAAAACTTATTTACAGATATACAATGTATAGTTTTAATGAGGAATTCAGATATCGTGAAAGTGTTGAAATAGAATAGGTTATCAATACAAAAGATAGAGGAATTAAGTAGTGGGAAGGGGCAGAAATGCACTCTCAAGAAATATAGATAACAAAATAATTCCTTACGCATGCCAGAATGAAATTATTTAGAACAGAACCATTTGTATTTGAGATAATATGTCATTTCCAAGACACAAAGTTCTAGAAATTACATCTACAGGAATACAAAGCTTCTTGAAGTAACACAGATAAATGATTCAATAACATTTAACAGATAGTAATGAAAGAACAAGACCATACAGACATAGAAAGAAAGATAATTTTATATTGATTGCTTTTTTACTCCTTAACACTTTCAAAAATAAACAGAGTTCCAACCTTGAAGAATGGTGTAGAGAGCCCATTACATAACTTACAAATTAGTTACCCTTGGTAACTAATTTTAACTAAAATGTTAATTAAGGAGAAAAATGAGGAAGGGTAAAGCTGGAAGGGAAAGCAACTGCTTATTGCTGAGGGGGGCCCATAGACTTGAGGATTCATTGCCTGAATTTTTTCAATGCTTCCGCGATGTCTCTGCCTCATGGCACTGATGTGTTGGCAGTAGCCTAAGTCTAAGAACCTAGACATTTTTCAATCTCCGTATCAAACTTAGTGTGTGCATGGTATTCTTTATTAGCCTCTTCAATAGGAGATTAAAGAGAGTAAATCTCCTTTATCTTGTCTTTTGTAATTGATTCCTTCTTGAACAATTTTTCTTTAATAAATGCCCTGAACTGAGTTTTAATTTCCTGGAGAGAGAAAGGATTACCTAAAGTTTTGTCATGAAGATGACAGTGAATATCTTTGAAAGCAGACACAACACAAGTTTTGAAGGCCTCTCCCTTCTACCAACTGCTCCTCAACTCTCCCAAAGATTCCTCTAGAACTTTTATTTTCCATTCCATGCTGAAAACCCACGACTTTGACAAGTTGTCTTTGGCATCATCAAAATCCTTGTTGGCCATCAATATATTTTCATCATCCTGTCCCATCAGGTGAAGATCCATGATGCAACTACTCCAAAGCTTCAGCTCCTTGTCCATAGTTACAATTGAGGAGGATAGTTTTTGTTGCAGGTTGGCCACCTTCTCATTGAGTTTAAAGGCTTCAACAATGAAATTCAAACCTAAAATGATCATGTCATCCACCATGGCTTCCATAGATCTCATGTAGATGGAATACCTGTGTATATATTTAATGTTTTGAACTTCAGTTTGACTAAGAATCATAGGTGGTGGAAGGGTAGATAGTGGAGTAGGATCCAAAACCTTGTCCTTATATAATAACGACTTGATGAAGCTAGAAAGAACTTGAGCTTGTTCCTCAAGCTATTCTATAGTTTGTTTACCCCTTTCAAATCTCTCAATAACCTTGGTTATGGTTTCCTGGAGGTTATGCACCTCACTCTCAGGGGTAAATTATCTCATTGGAATCCTAGAAAGATCCAGATCAGAGGTTAGTATATCTTTTTCTTCCTTATCAACCTTAGGTTTTTCTACCTCTAGAAATTGTTGACCCTGAGCATCTATTACTATCCTCAAATTTGTTTTAGCTTTCTTTACTAGAACATGAGGAGTAGTGCTCAACAAGGCTGCAACAACATCCAAATTTGGCCTTGTCAATCGAGAAGAAGTATTCCTCTTCCTACTGTCAACCAAGGGTTGCACCCATGAAAAAGTGGAGGAAGAAGAAGAAGAAGCAAGAGATCCAAGAGCAAGAGAACTCATGGAACTTAAGGTATTTACTACTGTTGCTTCCAGTAGAGATGTGAGTGAAGTATCTGGAGCTTCTTGGGTAGAGGAATCAATGGTACTTAGAGGCTCAGTGTTATGCACTTCCTTCTCTTTATCTATTGCAGCTTGTGAAGTTCCTACAGGGACTGGTACTTCACTATCATCACTTTCACTAAGAACAATGATGCTCTTTGGCCCCAAAGGTAGTTCTGAATGCTTTAACAGGAAATCTTCCACAATCGGCTCTTGTTTAACCTCTTTCACCTTCTTTTGGTATACTTGAGTAGATGAAGAAGGGGTGGATGATTTAGGTTCTTTATTTGAGGGAGGAGGAGGGGTTTGTATAGGCATCCTTTAATTATTATATCATCCACATATACTATGAAAATCAAGTGATGATCCCCTTCTTCTTTGATGTAGATATTATTGTCAGCCATACCTTTTCCAAAGCCTTTCTCAATTAGGTAAGTGTCCAGCCTACTATACCACACTCTAAGGGATAGTTTGAGTCCATATAAAGGCTTTTTCAACATGCACACATAGTCTTTGTCTTTAGTTAGAGAGAATACATAAGGTTTCACAATATATCCGTCTGCACTTATATGCCCATTTAGGAAAGTAGACATGACATCCATTTGAAAAAAAATGATTTTATTATAAGCAACATATGCCAAGAACAATCTGATTGCTTCCATCCTTCCCATAGGTGCAAATGTTTCATCAAAATCAATTATTTTAATTTGTGCATAACCTTTACATATAATTCTTACCTTATTTATTGTTACATCACCTTTCTCATTCAATTTATTTTTGAACACCCATTTTGTTACTATTACATTTTTGTCATTTGGCCTTGCTACAAGCTCCCAAGTTTCATTTTTTTCAATTTTGTCAAGGTCCTTATTGATGATGTCCACCCAATGCTTGTCATTTTTTTCTTCTACTACATTATTGGGTTCTATCATGGATATGAGTACTATGTATTCAATATTTTGTTGATCTATTAATGTCCTTCTTCTGAGAATATATCCTTCTTTGCTTCCAATGATCTAATTTGTTGGATCATCCCTCTTAACTTGTCTTGAGGGTTTCTTGGTGTCTTATCTTTCTTCCAATTCTTCACATGTACATTCCACTTTGTCATCATCTTCTTGATCTTCATGGGTGTCCTTAAGCTAAGTGCTAGAATTTTAAGGATAAGACTCATCAACCTTTACATTTGTGCTCTCAACCTCATTTTATAGACTCTTGTTATAGCATATATAGGCAACACTAATTGTAGAATATCCAAGAATTATTCCCTCATTAAAGATTGATTTAAATTTTCCTAAGTTATCTTCATCCCTCCTGATATAAAATTTATGTCCAAACACTCTTATATGTTTCACATTGGCTGGAATTCCTTTTCAAAGTTCATAACGTGTCTTATTAATTTTAACTCTCAATTTAGCTCTGTTAAGAATGTAGATAGCCGTACAGACTGCCTCACCCCAATAACCATCAGGAATTTATGATTCATTCAGCATAGTTCCATCCATTTCTTTCACAATATTTTTCTTTCTTTCAACAACCCCATTTCGTTGAGGTGTCCTAGTAGTTGATAATTGTCTTCAAATCCCTTTTTCTTCACAATATTCATTGGAGAAAAAATTATCCACCCTTTTCTAATATCAAACATTTGATTTTTGTTTTCTTCTCATTCTCCACTAGTGCTTTGAAAGATTTAAAGCTATCCAAGGCTTCATATTTATGCTTCAAACAAGCTACAATTGTCATCGTAGTGAATTCTTCTATGAGAAACATGCAATAAACATTTGATTGTATACTTTCATTTCTTGTAGTCACACAAATATTTGTATGGATCAATTCGAAAGGTTTAGTGGAAGAATACTCCTTGGACTTGAATGATCTTCTTATTTGTTTACCATGTAGACAAGCTTTTCAAAGAGTTCCTGCTAGTTTTACAATATTTGACACATGTCTAACACCATCTTTAGCACTTAATTTCAAAATATTTTCAAAGAATATGTCCCAATCTCCTGTGCCATAACTAACTATCATCAAGTTTACTTGAAAGACATTTCTTTTCGTTTATTTCCTTAAATACATACATGTTATTCTTTGTCCTTTTGACTTTTTCTAGTTTCTTTCGTTACTTACCATCAGTAATTTCACACCCTTTGTCATGAAATATCATATTTTAATCTTATTACACATTTGAATCACACTTAAAAGATTGTGCTTGAGAACTTCAACATATAGGAAATTTTTAATGATTTTTTTCAATTATAAAGACTTAGAGTTCCTTTTCCCACATTGTTTTTTGAATTATTGTCACCAAACCTAACTCCTGATGCATTGTTTGATAAAGAAATAAATCTACTTTTTTCACCTATCATATGGCTAAAGTAACCACTATCTAAATACCAGATTTTTTCTTCATCTTGTACATGAAAAACATTTTGTACAATCAAACCAGATTTTTTCCCTTTGTTGGATTGTTCCCTCACAACGTACATCTATTTGTTTTTTTTAGGAGGTTATTTATAACACATCATAGCTATGTGACCATCGTTGTGGAATATGTAGCAAACAACGTTATGATATATTATAGTGATTTGTGAACTGTAGTTTCTTCCATATCCCTTAGCATATCTTCTACATTTAGTAGCTCTGTGTCTAAACATGTTACATGAAAAGTAATAACCATATAAAGAGTGTGAGTACCTCATATCATAGGTGATTTTGGGAGCATATTTTTTCTCTTGGTAGATTTTGAGGCTTCTTTTTTTGTGACTTGGGAGATGCTTAGTGTAGGCATGTCTTCATTCCTCTTTTCTGGTTCACCTGATTTGCTTTCTTCCTTGAAACCTATTCCAAATTTTTCATTTGTATCCCTTTGATCACTTAGTATATCAGCCAGGACATTTGAGATCTTTTCTAGCTTCTCATATATCTTGAGTTTGTAAGTCATTTATTCCAATTCATTCTTTGGGCGCTCTAGGTAAGTTTTTACTTTCAAGCATTCATCCTCCTTTTCCTTATAGGATTGAAATATCTTTTCAAGATGAGATTAAAGTTCTTTGAGCTCATTTGTTTCTTCCTCTTCCCTAATATTTTCTTCATTCAAAAATGTGAATTTTCTCTTGATAATTTTTCAAAGTACTTCTCAACTTTTGGTTCTTTCATTTGCACAGTTTTAACTCTTCAAGAGAACATAAAAGTTCAAATTCTAGGTTCACATTTTCCTCTTCTACATTAGAATATTTATAATCAATTTTATTCTTTGGTTTGGCATCGCATTAATCAAGCATATCCATGACTATAAATAAATATTTAGAATGAGTTTCATCATCCTCATTTTCCAAGCTGCTTGAATTACTTGACCAAGATTCAATTGACCTTTCCTTCAAGTAGAAGTTTCTCTTGTTCCTGAAAAATTTCTTCTTACCATATTTGTTTTTATAATTCAACTTGTTCTTGTTATTTTTGTGGCCTTCTTTAGACTCAGTTTCCTTTTTCTTGTTTGGAAATTTAATAACAAAATGGCCTACTTGGCCAAAATCAAAGCACTTGAATGGAAGTCTACCTTTGTACTTACTTGAGCCTCTACTTATCCTTCTCAAAAAAATTACTTCAATCTTCCAATCATCTTATTCATCCTCCAAATCAGGTTCTTCTTTTTATTTCTTGGATTGATTCTATGTCTTTGCTTTGAATGCTACTTCCTTCTTAGTAGAATTATATCCAATTGTACTCATTTCATATGGTGATAAGATACTTTGTAGTTATTTTAATTTTAAGGTTTTCATATCTTTGGATTCTTCAATAGAAGAGACCTTTGCATCATACTTAGGAGTTAGATATCTTAGGACCTTTTACACTACAACAATTTCTTATAGCTTCTTACCTAGTTCTCTGATCATATTGATCACTTCATCTATGCTCTGTATGTAGGATGAAATACTCTCATCCTCTTTCATCTTTAGGATATTAAACTAGGATCTATATGTCTAAAATTTGGCTAGATAGACCTTTCCATCTCCTTCATATATAATTTTAAGCTTAGTCAAAATTTCCTTGGCTGAGGTACATTGCATTGACTTTAAAAATTTATTCTCACTCAACCCAAAAAGGATGAAATTCATGGCTTTGAATTTATTTCATATGTTATTTTGTTAATGACATTAGTAATTAGAGTGGATGGAGGAGTGTATATTTTTTCAACTATTTCCCATGTATTAAAATTAAGTGACATAAGATAATTCCTTAGTTTGATCCTCAAAAATGTATTATTTGTTCTAGAGAAGAGATATGTTCTTGGCATTGAAAATCTACCTTGTGCTTGATTACTTGTCATGCTTGTGAATACAAGATCTCCTTGAAGATGTTAAACTTCTAGTAGGAGGACTCAATCTGATATCAATTGTTATAAATCACAAGCACTGAGAGGGGGGTGAATCATTTCAAATCAAAAATTTAAAACACTTCAAAAAAAAGTTACTTGATTATGAAAAAAAGGTGTAACATGAATGTATAATCAATTACACATAAGATGATGATAACTCATAACAAAAAATTTATAGTGGGAAACCCATTAAGGGAAGAAACCCAATTTGAAACCAAGGATTTATTAGGAACACCAATTCCAAAGCTGACAATAATCTTGGTTTTATTGAGAACCAACTCAAATTATTAAGCACCCTCTTATGAATCTTCAAGAACCCACTTGAAGAAATATAATCTCTCACTCAGCTAACTTAGCAAGCTACAACTTGTAATGATTACCCACACCCTATGATCTGAATACCCACTTAGAAAGACATTATAAATAGTTTCTCTATATAGTTCCTATATTCCTTATACAATAAATTATGACCACCTTTCTATTGCTATCATAACATACTTCAAGTTTAGATATCTAGCTCTCTCCTTTTCTTTGTCTCAACCCTTCAATAATTCATTCGATCTAATTCTATATTTTTGAAAAACCCTTATACAATCATAAGATCTTCATTTGATAAATCTAGCTTCTCTCTCTGTAATCTCTTCAACTCGAATGAACCCTTGCACTTTTGATCAACAACATGATCATTCTTTAAATTTGTATTAAATAGAAAAATAAAACTCCTTTTCATGATTTATGATTTTTTGTTTACAATTTTTTTGCACATGTGTTGGTGAACATAGAAGATTACAAGACTATTTATTAATACTATCTTCAGTTCCACTATCCTCCATGATTTTCTCAACCTTGAAATGAAGACATTCCATAATTTTCCCTTTTTGACAATTTGTTGTACTTGAAAATTTATATTTTTCTATTTCATGGGATGGACGATGAAACCACCTTTTCATAAAGTCCAAAAATTTTAAAATCTAACACTTGGAGTGAAATTTATCTCAATGTGGGTCTGGGGGGTTCATGAAGCACTGAGTTCTAAAACATCAATGACAATATGCACTTAAAATCCTTTATAATATTTTAAATCCTTTTCCTTTTTTTGGATTATATGTAAAGGAGGGTTAAGGGTAACCTACCCTATACAATAGTAGAGAGAAAAATTTGACAAATTAGGAACAAAAAGGCCACCTCTACCAGTGGCACAAAGAACCTAAACAAAACAAAAGAACAAAACTAACAACAAAACTAACATCATAGAAAAATAACAGCTATCTCATCTTTGTGACCCATTCCCATTGGATATTAAGTGCATCTTACAAGGAGATATAGTCCCTTTCTGTTTCCTGTTCACAACCATCCAATCCTTTTATGTGTTTGGATTTTCATTTTTGATATTCTGGATTGGAATCATGACTATAATCTACTCCTTAAAACTTTGCATCCTTGATGAGACCGATGTACCCTTTTTCAAAACCAAAGGATCCGCATTATTCTTACTTTCCTATTGTAATGGATCGATCTAAGGAGGAAAAGTAAATTCCTCCTTATCCAACTCTAGATTAACTGACTTCTTAGATTTAACATCAAAATCATAATCAGATGAGTCCTTTACAACCAGGTGGTTGGGATTCAAATTTTTCTACGATGAGATTCTATTTTTAACATTGTTTCTCTCCATATGACAATGTGAAGCTGAATGGCCCAAGGAAAAGCATGTTCCACACCTAAAGGGAAACCCTTCATAGTCTAGATTTTATTTCCATGTTCTATCCTCAAATTTGAATTCAATAATGGCTGCAATATCTATAGAAGTATCCATGTCAATCAAAATTCTGGCATACATAGTGTGCTCATAATCCTTAGACTTTGGGTCAATAGCCAAACATTTTCCCAATGTATTTCCTATAGCGGTAAAATAACTCTCCATAAAAAATTGAAAGGGTAAATAAGGTAGATGAGTCCAAACCAACTTAACTTGGAATGTATCAAAATATAGGTTAGATAGAGGGAGTCATGGTTTCATCAATAATAGATGGGATTAAAAATCCTAAACTCTTCCAAAAATCTAATCCCTATATGATATTTCAGTAAATATTACTATGAAAAAAACAAGAGCACTAGGATAAATATCCATCCTACCTTCCAAGATGGGGCCCCACTGACTAGCCATCCAAACATGAAGAAAAGGCATACCTCGGAAGAAATTATTGAATCTGTAGATCAATCTATTTTTTTGATAAAAGCTTCAAATTTCACCAACTCTTCACCAAAATAAACTGATGGGGTAAATTTTTCATAAGACATAGGCTTATTACATCATGGATCCATCATTCCCTTATTCCTAATGTCATTCCCCTGTAAATATTCCTTGAAAGACACCTTATGAGGGGGATCCCTAGTTGTTGCATCTTTCAACTCTATCGATAGTCTTTAGGGAGGGATATGGTTATGCCCCCGCACATAACCACAATATTCAAAGGTGGGATCTCCTCCCAATACACAATGCAGCAACCCAAAACCACAACTACACCCTCCCTGGTTAGAGTGCATAGAAGAAATGTTAACATGTCCATTGTTGTTGGACCAGGTACGACTGAGACCATAACGCCCCCATCCTCTAGAGATCTAGCAGCTACATCCTTTACCACAAATCCTTTCCTTTTTCATCCCTTTACAAATAGGACATTTTAGGTTATCAGGGAACAACATGTACAAGGGAACTTGGGCCTTCTAGACTATGTTCTGTTGCACCCCTTATTATCCGCATTTTACCCCGTTTCTTTATTTTGCAGATTAAAATCAATTGCACAGAACTTGGTTTCACATGGTACATGTTCCACCTAGGCTCTTTGGGTCCGCATCCTTCTCCTAACCCACAACGAACTATTTCCTTTGTGTTGTGGATCTACTTTCTTTACGGAGAGCTTTAGTTCTTGTGGAAAATGTTCCACCTGCATCATGTTCTCCTGACTCACTTTCTACCCAAAATAACCTTCTTATTATTTTTTATACGGCTCGTGGAGTCTTTTGGAGAACAATATCCCACATGGAATATAACCATCTGGACCTTTTTTTCCCGCGTTGATCTCCTAACCCGCAATACTCTTAACTCATTTATATTTCACCCAAAATCACTTTGTGGGGACCAAATGTTCTTAGATAACTTGTTCCTTATGCACCCTCTATGCCCGATTCACTCAGTCGCTCCACACAACACTTAATCCTTTCTCTTGTGGCCCTAAGAACCTTTCGGGGAATTTGTGTTTCTTGGGAAATAGTATCTACACCACAAATGTCCACTATACAGTAGAAAAGGCAAAATACTCAAATTTCTCCAAATTTTTCTAAGTACCAGAATATTTTTCTTTTACCATAGAGACTTTGTGAGAACTTAGGACATGTAAATTAATTTTACACCTGTAAATCAACTAAGCCAAATATACTAGCCTTCTGAATACTTTTAATGGATTCTTATATCATTATCCAAGATGTAGTGTCCTAAAAACATCCTCAATCATCATGAAATAGATGTATAAAAAAGAAACACTTAATATCCATGAAGGCCATCATAATACCCATTGTTCAACCATCTCACTTGCCTTCTTGATATAGAACTAGAATTAGGCATGAGATTTTTGAAACTTCATGAGTTCATCATGAAGACTAGTTACAAAATTGTTAACACTTGAATGAGCCTATCTAACCTTGGGAAGTATGCATACAACATTGAGCACACACCTTGACCATGAAATCACTGAGGAGGAACTACCAATAGACCTTCAATTTCACCATTCACACCTTTTTCCATCAATTCCAATTGACATTGATGACAACACCAATGACAAGGGTTAAACAAATCAGTGAAAACATTTTGAATGTAACTCAAATCCTTTGAATCCTTTCTTCTATTTTCTTTCAAAACATTCTTTTGAGCTTGTGTAACTGCATTAAATGCATCCCATTATGTTACCTCTATGTATCCTTCTTCAACTAGCTCTAATAGATCTTGAGAAGATAACAATGTCTTCATCTTGATACACAAGATATCACAGTTCCCATCAAATATTGAGGGTTTTTACCATGAGTTGTTGCTAGAAGCCATAAAAGATCAACCCAGAAAATAAGAACTCAAATGTTCCACAACCAAACACTCTGATACCAAGAAGTTACAAAAATTTAGTGCCAAAAAAATGAACAAAGGGGAAGACACACACATAATATATATATATATATATATATATATATATATATTTAAAATAAGAATTTCATACAATTAGAGTTACTTCTTTGTATATTTTATTTTGTTTCTCTTCTTGTTTCCTTTATCTTCTCTCTCTTCCTTGCTATCCAATTCCTACGAGATTTTTCTCTATGATATTCTTTGCTTTGTAGATATTGTTCTCCATTTTCTTCTTCTCAATTATATTCCCCTTTCTATTATTTTTCCTTCTTTGTATTTTTTCCTTCATGCTGCGACATCTATCTATATCCACTTTCTATATTATTCACTATATATTATGTTGTTACATATATTTATTTATCTCCCACCCTTTTCATGCCATACATAACAATATATATGGGACCATACCCGAGGTATATATGCAAAGAGACTCAATCCAGGAGTTTCACTTCTTCTAGGAGAAAATTGTTGCAGGTTCAGTGGAATGTAACCATGTAGCTAGTGCTATGGCGAGGGATTTAAAATCTAATGGCCATAAGGAATTATAGAGCTATAATAAATTCTGACTGAGAAATCCTATCGTAAATATTAAAAAATATAATGTCATCAATACAATGTAATTAGGTGTTGTCAAAATCAACCACTCTCAATATAACCTAGTAAAATCCTTCTGCATGAATTCTTTATATGGAAAAATATTTCATTATCTATCAATGTAATTCAGAAACACCCCACTTCTATGTTGCATACATTCTATCACCATGTTTATTTATTACAAATTTTATTGTTAAATTATCACTATCACTCCCTGCCTACCTCGATAAAAAAAATTAGTACTATTATCGAAATTAGGACTATTTTGCAGCTCACCCATAGATCAATTCTATTAGCATGTGGGAGAAGATAATGTTCATGTAAAAATATATGTGTAAAAAATAATAATATGAAACCTTATTGAATAATTGTGCTTCTATAAGTTGTAGCTTGTGTGAAGGTACTCATAGGCCATGTAAAGGATATATGCTCTAACCTCAACCATTTTTAACTTTCCACGGGTGAGTGCCAACTCATCGTCAATAGGATACCCAAAATCTGGGATGATCTATCTATAATACTTTGCACTAGACCATGAAACTTTGTACACCTAATCTGACCTCTACAAAGTAACAGATCACTCTGGCTTAGGCTATATATAGTTAGTGGCTATTTGCATTTTGAGAGACACATTTTCATTTACAATAATCATAGTGTCAAGGGCATAAACATGGATAAGGAAACATCTAGAGAGAGATTCTTCTTATACCACATTTTACCAAAAAATAGGTGTGTTTTACAACACATTTAAGAGAATATTAGACATATATGTGGGTACCAAAAAATAGGAGGGTTCTACAGCACATTGAAGAGAATAGTAGAGACATATGTTAGAGTAGACACATGCTTAGGGAAGATTGCAAGTGAAATCTAGGGCTTTGGGTGGATTTGAAACTAAACCTCAACTTGCATATAAATACCATGAAGCCAACATTATCATTCATCCAATATAATTCTAAGCCTATGTAAAATTGATGGGTATCTTGTAATCTACTCTGTAGGATAAGGGGCATGGTCTTTCCGATGCCCAACAATGTTTATTTAAATGATTATGTGAGTGTAAATGCAGTGGAGAAGAGGGTGAGAGCATTGTAGAGGGTGTGTTCTAGGTGGAAGTGACAAAAAATATTGATATTCCTTGCATTGCAATAGAGGGCAAAAGGGTGAGGATTCCTTTGGTCATTGATGTATTTCCTTGTCACATCCATCAAAATTTTAACTAAATGTTATATTTCACAAGGTTAATTTTGTTATGAAGAAATTCCTTCAGCATAGCTGGGAAGACCATATTTAAAAAATAAAATACTAAAAAATAATGAACAAAATTATGTCACAGAATCAATCTCTCATATAAGTAGTCTTGGCGGGTTGCAAGAGAACTAATATGTCTCAATCAAATCAATTTCCTAGAATATAAGGGGCCTCAATGACCCTTCCAAAATAAGGATTCTTACTCTTCATTTTCCCGACTCACATACTCTGCATATTTACACATATTTGTAAACATTAGTACCCTTCTATGGATGAAAACATGTATCTACTAATTATGCCAAGGTCTTAGCAATCTTAAAGTGACCAGGAATCCTTATGCAATCCTTCTCCCACACCAATTTTTCTAGGATTGATTCTTATAGAATGCATAGCTATGTGCTATTGATCAAGAATCCATTATTTACGATGTACTCTGGCCGTGACATGTAGTCAATGGTCACTAGTTCTAATCATTTTTTCCACACTTCAACAAAATATTTATCTTCCAAGTATAACTCCATCATCATTTCAAACCCTTTCACTCCTACTCACATTTCACTCAATAAGATGTATCAAAAACTCATTGTGACTTCTCACTTATGTTCTTGATGAAAAATGAGTAACTCTTCATGAATTAAATCAATTTAATATGTCAGTAATTCATTGTCCCATGAATGTTGATTAATTGTTGTGCTTATTGGTGCATATACAACATGAACTCGGGAAACAAATAGTGCCTAAGAGCTTACATAATGGCATAAAACTCTTGTTCCTAAACTAAATACTTTCTTCTTGTGTTATTCACATTCAAACTAAAATATTCAAGGGGTATTACCTCTAGACTCATTACTATTATGATTTATATCCCACTATCATCATAATCATCCTAAAATACCTCATTGAAAGTAGGAAGTGCTTATACCGAATACTCTATTTTTAGCTTATCCTTCATGTTTTGAAATCCATACTCTTTATCTATGGTCTATAGCTCCTTCTCCTTCTACATCACCCATGTGATAAATCCACAATTATCACTAAATCCTCAAATGAAATTATTATGTAAGCTCTAAATTCTATACAAGATTAATGCCTCAATGACACCTTTTGATGATGGTAAATCCACTATAAATTGCACCTTTTTAGGATCAATCTACAACTCGTCTCAAGATATAAAAAATCAAAAGTAGACCAACTCTTTTTCCATTAAAATATACACATTTAAATTTAGTAATAGTTTCTCCTCTTGTAAAATCTCTCACACTTTCTGCAAATGTAATGTCTTCTTTTTTCATTTTGTCAAAAATCAAAATATCATATATATATATGAAAAATTAAAAACTTAAATTTTAAAGGATCAAACACTTATTTCCTTATTCACATGAATATTATTGATGTTTAGGTCAGACAACATGGGTTAGTAAACCATGCATATATTCCTTTTCTTTTAAATCAATCTTCAACTCAATATTTGCAAAATAATTGACCCCACTAAGGTACTCCATCAAATCATCTATATGAAGAAATGTAAATCTATACTTGATAGTGATTTTTTAATATCCATTGAATCAATGAATATTCTTCATTCTCCTCATTTATTGGGTCCTAATACTATGGGTGTTATGCATAGGGTCAAATAATCTCTAATCAAATATTTGTTAAGGAACACATGCACTTAATTCCTCATCGCCTGATTCTCGATAGGTGTCATCCTATAGGTGGCTTTGATTGGAAAACTAGCCACAATTATTATGTCTATGTAATGACCAATACTAAACGTAAGTGGTAAACTATCCACACTATCATTTTTTAATTTATTTATGAAATCAACAAAAATATCTCTCATTTTATGTGGGATTTACTCTATTGTTGTGGTTATGCACTCCAATGTTTTCAATGAAAGTATTCATATGAATGTAAAACATCAACCATCCCCTTTCATATCATTATATAACTTATTTCCCAAAATAGGAAATACCTTATGGACTCTTCTCAACTTTTACACGTGAATAATGTAAAGGATTCACAGTATAATTTTGTTTATATTTCATCAATGTTTAGGTAATTATGTGGCCATCATTATCATTTTTCTATCATATTACCAAGGTATCCCTAAAAGAAGATGGAATTTTTCCATTGACATTACATCACACAGGACTTCATCATTATAGGAACCAATCTTGAGATGTACCCTATATTACTCATTCACAAAAACTGGATTCCCCTTCAATAACCATGACACCTTTTATGGGTTAGGGTGCATAATCCACTTCAAGTCAAGATTCTTAACTATCTCATAAAAAAACATGATTTTCATTTATACCATTATTAATAATTACTATACATCACATACCTTCAAATATACAAATGGTTCTAACTAAATTCATTCTTTGTGTGAGAACATTATCCTCTATTACATGCATCAATAACACCCTTTCATCATCATTTCTTCACGTCACTCATAATAGTTTTCACTCCTTTTTATGCATGGATTTTTGTATTGGCGTGTTGAGAAATATGATTTCTCATTATTTCTCTAACTGTCATTGCATTGTGTAGCATGTTTCGACTTGAATGTACGATGTCATATATCTCCATAATGGAAAAAGGTTTTGTTGAATCATATTCCCCTTACATGTCCTCTTCATTTTTAATTTCATCTTCCTCCACCTCTTTTTTCATGTCTATTCTCACGTGATGTTCTCTTATATCCCTTAAACACATGAATTTTAATGTCACTGCATATGTTTGCACATTTGCGTGGGAATTTCCTAATACTCTATAGGTGATTTTTTTCATCTACATTAAAAATATTCTTCCCTTAGTGCAAACTAACATGCTTCCTTCATGCATCTTATTCTAATCGTATTGATTTGATTTTGAATATAAATGTATAGACGATTGAGATACCTTGATATTTTTTAGCATCATCATATACTTCATGTAAATCCCTAATGTTAAGCCCATTTTACTTCTTAATGTACTTCCTTAAAATTTGTTTCTTTTCCTGCAAACTCTAAAACTTTTTAAACCTATGAGAATGGTAATCCAAATGAATAAATTTACACTTTAACATTTTCGACATTATATTCCAATTCCTCATATTATATTTTCCTCTTTGAACTCTCTCATTCTACCCGAAATCACACAACAAATACACTTTTTTGTTTAACTCAAAACATGTAAATGTAACCTTTTTTTTATATTCCAAACCATCATTATCAAAATAATATTCTATTTTTTCATCTATTATATTATATCTTCTTTATTAATGTTCTTATAATAGCATGGAATGATTATTCTATAATTTTTTTCTAATCGTCATCATTAGATGGAAGAATCTTGTCTACATGCTCTAGTGCAACTTATTTATATATACAAGTTCTCTCAATTCCTGGTCATCACCAATATCATAATCATTGACCAAATATTTTTCTTTTTTGTATGTGATTTAATTATATCTTAATTGATTCTAATTAAAAATTCACATACATGATGAAATACAATAGATATACAAATGTTAAGCACTCAAACAATGCAACACTATGAGAAAAATGGAAGAGAGAGATGACATAGGTGGATCTTGTGTAATCTAGGACTAATCTGAGTGATGTAAAATGCTTGATAGGGCTAGATTTGTGTCGCAACCACTCTATGCAAATTCAGGATTTTGAGAATAATGTCAGACATGGGCACCTGGTGCTAGAAAGGGGTGCTCGAGTGTTGGTGACTATTCTTAGTTGTCAGTGACAACAAAAAAGGTTGGAATATACTTTTCCCTATGTCATTAAGGTTACACTATCACTTCTTTTTTATCACCTTATATTCACACTTAGATCACCAAGGGTACATGTAACATGCAACACAAACCCTAGCTACCTAGAAAAGCTCACAAATACATATAATTAGAATTAAAATGTAATATGTGAAGTCAGACTGACCCCAGTAGTAACTTGATTAGTAAACTTCATTGCACTATATTCCAGAGTCAATGTAGTCATTTGTGCTTGTGTGTTTGATTGTGTCCTTAACTTTCCCTTGTGTCAATGATTCCAAGATAGTGGGCTATGGCTAGATAAAATGTAAATGTGTTATATGGAATTGAGCACTTCCCCTTCCTTTGCATTATATGTAGCCCAAACATATAATCCCTTGCAATTGGATGTACCCTGAGCTCAAAAAATGATAGTACTCTCTTTTCTATTTTTAGGTACAGTTATTTTGGCAAAGAAGATGGATAGGTTAAAAAGTTGAAGATGAGGATGCATCAACCAAGAGAGAAACCTCTAAGACAATGATAGGTTCACTCATACTCCTTTATTTTCTCATTCATTCATATGTACCTCTTATTTCAGTAGTTGTACTTTACTTTTTAGTTAAATCCCATGGCTTGTGTGGGAACATTTGAAGTTCCTTATGAATAAAACATTGAATTGTGAAATTGAGTTGTGTATATCTTTGTGCATTTTTACTTTTTCATAGGGTTTGTATGATGAAATAAACAACCCAATAATATAATTGAATGTCTTCATCATGAAGGAAATAACATTAAAGAATACCTGTAACATCTAGTAATGAAATCTTATTTTTGTAATCTATAGTCATGATTGTTGCTCCAAAACCTACCACTTAATTTATTCTGCAATTCGGTATCTTCATCAAGACAACACATTTTTCCTTTAGGCCCTTGTGTTCCGTTGCTGAAGATAACATGAAATTGTAGACTATGTGATATATTATGTTATGTAACAACACACATAGCTGTAGATTTCACGTAATCATTAATTAATCGAACAAAAAAGTATTATCTAAAAGAAACTCCCCTAGCTTAGGTATACTTCACCAATGTTATCCATCATAACAAATTTTCGAGTTTGCCATTTTTGCACAAGTGTAAAAATTATCAACATTTTTGGATATCCTTTGGGAAAATTTACCTACTAGCTTGTAAACCAGTGCCTTGCTCTTGTCCATTGGGCATGGAATCTAAAGCATGTAACCAAAATATTGTTTCTGAAGGTCCAACCCTTTCAAAATGAACTAAAACTGGGAAAGAATCTGGTAAACTAGTTCACGTGCATGAATGTACTTATTCAATTGAAAAACATTGCAATGTGTAGGAACTGCACTTATTAAAGGGAAATCCTACTCTAAACTGACAGTGTAGGATTTTCAATAACAGTGTTTGAGATAAATACCCTTCAAAGGAATGGGAAATTCCTCTCCATTTAGCCTTGAAATCTAAAAATCATTATGTTCTTTGCAAGCTAAAATCATGTAATGACCACTCCTGATTGTATTGAATTTTATGTGTCTTCTTAGCTTTACACAATCGACATCCAACTTTAACACAATATCTCCTTCATTGAAGATTCCGAATTTGGATTTCTTATCAAAAGTCTTCTTCATTTGTTTCTGATTCTTTTCCATGTTTACATGAGCTAGATCTCTTAGCTCTTGTCATTCCATTAATTCTGCATAGCAAACCTGTAGAGGTTCATTATCAAGCAACTCCATTTGATGCAAAAAATCTAATGTGGGTAACTCAACTAAAATAGGCATTCTTGCTTCTCTTCTGTAAACAAGTTTATATGGCAAATTGCCAACTGATCTTTTAGGAGTTACCCTATCAGTGCAAAGTGTTGAATTCGACATTAGATGTCAAACTCTCTGGTTATCTTTGAATGATCTTTTGATGATCCTTAAAATATTCTTGTTAGTACTTTCATCTAACCCATTACCTTGTGGGTCATAATTAGATGAAGAACTTATATAAATTCCATGGTAGACAGCCCAATATGTTACCTTTGCACCAAGAAATGCCAAAGCATTATCTGATATGATAGTTGCTGGAACACAAAATCTGTAAACTATACCTTCATAAAAGGATAGTATCGAAGTTTCATTAGTATCTTTCAGGGCTGCTGCTTCAATCCAGCATGTAAAGTAATTTGTAGCAGTTGAAATCCACTTGTGTCCTTGTGACGAAAGCGGGTTTATCATGCCAATAAATTCAAGGCCACACTGCATAAACGGTTGATCAACTAATGAAACCGGCTATAAGGGCAGTGAAGTTAAACATTCTTTTCCAACAAAGAAATCACATTTCTTACACTTTCTATTCCATTCGAAATAGTCCTTAAATATGTTAGGCCAATATTAACAAGCTTTCATAATTTTTAAGGCTATGGTACATGCTGAAAATGACCTCCTACAGGGCCATCATGGAATTATGATAATAATTGCTAAATTTTATCATAGTTAACATATCGCAACAAGATTCCATTTATATCCTTCTTGAATAATACACCATCAATGAAAGCATAGGGTATGGCTTGTATTCTAAAATACCTTCATTTATTCTTGTCCATACCTTCTGGATAGGTGTCATGCAGTAGATAGTTAACTAAATTAATCATCCATCTTGATTCCTAAATTTCTTGAGTAAGTTCAGGTTGTTAATTTTCTAGCTGAACCATGATGTTTGATTGCTGATACATAATTTCAGCATGTTGTTTTGAATATTCTGGTTCTACAGCTCATTCTTTTTCCATATCAGTAATTAGGTGTTCACACAAGAATTTTTCTCGAATTGTTTTCACAATGCAGATATTAACATCATACTCCATAACCTTCGTTATCCAACTTGCTATTTTCTCATTCAATTCTTTATTTAACAAGAAAGCTTTCACACTTGCATGTGAAACAAGAACATGATTTTTTTTGTTTGAAAGCATGTACTTAAAATTATTTTGTCCTCTAACAACTGAAAGTACTTGTTTTTCAAAAAATGTGTACCTTATTTCGTAATCGTGTAAGCTCTATCTAAAGAAAGCAATTGGCTGCTCAACATTTTCATCATTAACTTGAGTTAATATGGCTGATATTGTTTCAGCTCCTGCAAGTGCATACATTGTAAAATCTTTATTGAAATTTGGATTTGCAAGAGGATCTTGAGAGATGGCTACCTTAATTTCTTCAAACCCTTCTCTCCCTACACTGGTCTAAGAGAAATTTTTCTCTTTCTTTAACATAGTTTTCAATGGTTTCACCAATGCTACAAAATCTAGAACAAATCTTCTAACAAAGTTGATTTTTCCAAGAAAACTCTGTAATGCCTTCTTATGATGAGGTAATGATAGCTGTGATATGGCTTCAATCTATAAAGGATCAATTTCCAAACCTTTTTTATAAAAAATATCACCAAGTAATTTACCTTGATGCACTGAAAAGATAGACTTTAGCAGATTTAGAGATATTCCAAACTGTCTGCATAACTAAAAAGTCTACCTAATATGTATTAGATGTTCTTGATTTTTTTTTGAGAATACATTAACATCATCTAAATAAAAAAGGATGCATTTATTGAACAAGCTGCAAAACTCCATGTCCATTGCACATTGAAATGTTGCACTGGCATTTGAAAGGCCTAAAGGAATTATTTTGTAAGCCTAAGTACCCCACTTAGTGGTGAAAGCTTTTTTGTGCCTATCTTCTTCTTGGAATAAAATCTGATTGTATCCACCATAACCATCTAGAAGAGATAGTCTATCTGAACTAGAAACTGTTCTCAAAATATGATCCATATTTGGAAGTGGGTAGTGATCTTTTAATGAAGCTTTATTAAGATCTCTTAAATCAACACATAATCTGATTTCTCCATTATTCTTCCTAATAGGAAAAATATTGGCTACCCAACTTGAATTCTTAACTGGAAAGATAATACCTGATTCGATCAACTTAGATAACTCTTTCCTCATTAGAGGCTCTAATATGGGATTTACAGGCCTCTATTTTTGCCTAACTGGCTTGGAATTTAGCTGTAATTCAATAGTGTGTTGTGCTAAATTGGGATCAAACCCTTTCAGGTCTTGGTATTTCTAAGAGAAAACATCTTTAAATTCCTTGGGAAGATTATCAAAGATTTTTTTTCAGCTAAAGAACATACCTTTTCGAGAAATAATTTTTTTCTTTCATCAACTGAGATCTCTTCATAGTTATCAGCATGTGTTGACATCTTAGTTTTGACCTTCCTTAATTGATCATCAGTGTTGAAGATGTCTTCTAATGTGACCACACCATGAGGAATTTATTTTTCTTTAATTAATCAATCTGGTCACCATATAGGTGTTGTAATTTATCTTGATTTACTGCAAAAAATTCAGCTTCTTGGTACAAAAACCTGTAGATTTGATCATCACTATCAAAAACATGCCAATTCGAGTCATAATCTGGTATAGAAGGCCTGACAATTATCTTAATATGAGGTTGAATATCATTTTTTTTCAATCTATTCCAGCACTTCAAAACTAGCACCAATTGCTGCAAGTCTATCTGCATGCTTATTTTTTGTTTTAGGAATGCACTAGATGTTGATATCCTCTAAATCTTCCAGTAACTCTGAACCTCTATGTCTATAAGAATTCATTAATGGATTCTTACAAACATTAAAATTTCTTACTTGATTGATAACCAACTCAGAAACACCAAAAAGTTTGCAGCATGTTAATAACTCTCTTTTTGGCCCAAAGTAAGCCAGGAATTAATGCTTCATATTCAGCTACGCTACAAGTGCATGAAAAATTAAGACTCAAAGATGAGAAATACCTCTCGTTTTTTGGGGAAGTGAGCATCAAACCCAATCCTTTTCCTTTCTTGTTTTTAACTCCATCAAAATGAAGCTTCCAAATCCCTTATACTGCAATTTCTATTTTGGACAACAAGGGAATTAGTGTGTTTTCTTCATGCAAACAATACACACCAAACATATGTTCTTCGAATTATTTAAAAGGATCATGAGTGTGTTTTTCATGTGTCTTTTCATCCATAAAAAGGTTAGAAACACCATCTAATGTTGAAATATGAGTTCTATTATCAAAATTATACTGGTCTAAGGCTGCATAATTAGCTAATGCATTAGAAGTGTGAGGCTCAATGTGAAATCTGGCCAACAGTTCTAAATTGATAGTAACCTTGGTCCCATAACGTGTAGTGAAAAATAAGAAAGACCAATCTGAAGAGAGATAACCTCCTATTTTTGTTCTGAAATCTCTTACTAAACATATAGAAAAGTAAGGAGGTAAATCGACAACAATAATATCTTGGAAAATAGAAACATTTGGGCAAGCATGAAATGTTACCTCTAGATTTCTGATGACACCAATTGTATTAGTTATGGTTCCATCCAACTGTAGGACACTTTTTTCTGTAAGTTCATACTATACACCCAATTTTTCTGCAATTGTTTTTGGCATAACTGTGCTAATTGCACCGATGTCCATCATACAATTATGAACAAGATGTTCTCCAATAATCAGTGATAGATAAAATGGTCATGGCTTATTGATATCGTGAGCATTTAAGAATTTCTAAACCATCCATTTAACCTCTTTGATGTAGTCTTGTCCCATCATTCCAAAGACCATGTCTGCTTTGTGAACTTATTTTCCTATTGTTTTATAAGAAATTTGCAGCTTAGGAAGTTCATGAGAAAGTAAATCTTCTTGTCTTGGAATAATTAGAGCCTCCCACATCGAGATGTTAACATTATGCTTTTTCATTACATCAATAATGTTAAAAGAAGAAACAGTTTTAGACACATATTCTACTATTTTAGGATAGACTTTAGCGAAAACTAATTTTGGTTTAGCTCCTTTTGATATTTGAGGTATAAATAACCTTCCTGGATCAGGTTGTAGCTATTTTTGCTATTCTTTACCAGTTGTAACACCTAATGTTTTTTGAGGAACAACATTGTTAGCTGGTTTTGGGCCTATAATTGTTGTTTTATCAGTGACAGTAGGTATAACAAGCCTATTCTATTGTTTTTTACTCTCTACAGCCTTTTCTTGAGCCCTAGTAGTAACTGCAATGAAATCATCCTCACTAAAACTAACTAAGTTCTATTCAAGTACCCTCTAAACCTGAGTATCTTGGTGCCCACCCTCCATTTGAGGCATGAACGATGTCTCAGATTGAGGTTGTGCAACAAGAATTATGTTAAGAAAAATATTTGGGCGACTTGCAGCATAATGAGTTTGATTACAAGATTGACACCACTCTTTTGTAGCCATATTAATTGGAACTAAATCGTTAGATGAACTAGAAGCCTTTGGGTCAAACTGCCTTTGCTGATAAGGTTGCCTATAATTTTGATTCTTCTGGTAAGGCTACCTATTTTGTTGATAAGGAGTCTGATAAGGTCATCTAGGTAATGCAAGTCTATTTTCAATTAAATTCATCTTATTCCCCATAGTCTACAAGTTTTAAAAATGTCATCTAGTGGGGGTGTAATAGTGGGTTCTATAATTGTGATAAGCAATGGGATAGGAGCTAAATCTCCCAAAAAAGGCATTGAAGGCCTTGGTGTTAATATTCTAGCTTGAATAAGGCTATTTTCAGCTCATATGACAATATCATAGGCTGCTGGGAGAGTTTCTCCTCCCATAGACTGAATCATAGTTGAAATATCATTGTTTAATTCTCTAAGATAATAAAGAAAAAAATGGTCAGCTTGAGGCTTAACACTTGTTGGAATTCTTTCCCAAGTTCTGGAAAAAATGGATATTGAAACTAGACATAAATTCATTTGGAGATCTTTTAATGGTAGACAACTATTGGATGAGCAATAAATGATCTGAATTATATTGAAATTGTATTAGAAATTTACAACCTAAATCATTCCAAGTTCTTATTCATATAATCTCTAGATTTCTATACCATTGCAAGACTTGTCCTTTAAGTGATCCAGTTAAAAGTCTCAAAGCTACATCCTCATGAGTGATATTATGAACTGCACATAAGGTTGCAACATCTTTAATGTGCTCTGTAGGTGTAACTTGATTTTCACAAGTGAATGATGGAAAACTCTTCATGGCAGCATTAGGGATGTCATGATAAACTAGGATTACTAATGAGCTGCCATTAATAAAGGTCACAAAATTCCTAGGTGGTTGAATAGCCATTTGAAAAACTAGGATTTGAACGAAAAGATTGACCCATGGTGAAGGAATATTGGGAGAAGGATTACCAAATCTAGTTCTATTTTAAGGCAAAGTATTACCAAACTCTTCTCCTTCTTATAGAATTTAAAGGTAAAGAAATATACTTAGAAGGAATTCCTCTTATCGATGATCTTGTGGTCACTTTAGGCATGGAACATGCTACAATACTAGTTCGAAATCAGTTTTAAGGAGTTTCCAAATAGATCTTTAAATATTTTAGAATAATTTGTTGTAGCTTGTTGTCCTGAAAGTAAAGTTTAGGTGTTGTAAATTTGTCGTAGATCTACTGTGAATATTTGTAACTTGCATGCAGATATGATTCGTAGTCCCACTAGGTGTGCCAAAAACTGTTATCTTGCGAAAGTGTACCCTGTAGAGAGATGGGTGTAGGTGTTGTAAGCTTGCAAATTTGATCTCTCTTTAATAGATACAATGGAAACACCTCAGGTATGTGGGTATACCTATTTTGAGGTGAGTCTCCAATATTAAGGTTGGTTCCTTATTGATGTATCCTAAACTGATTTTCTGGGGTTTAAGGGTAAAAGATGACTGTAAAAATGAAATTAAAACTGAGGTGATACACCAAACTTGTATGAGGTATTTGACTGAGTACACACAGAATTGATATGGAATGATTTTCTGATGCACAGGCCAACTGTTTTCTGAAGATATTAAATGGTAAACACTTTGATGTATTGAGGGATAAAATCACAACAATACTCCTAAGTTACATGTACACATTAATATCAAGTAAAAATTACTTAATTTGTAACAGGGTAAGATGATTAATTAGGGAATTCAACATTCACAAATATTAATGAGAAACATACACAAGACTACAAATAATTTGAAAGGAGAGAAAATACTTCACATTCAAAGGGAAAAACTAGCAGAAAACTTCTTCAGCACTCAAGTATCTAAAAATTACTACTTAAAGCTAACTCCCTTGTGCTTTGCCAAGACACACAATATATAGCAAAATTGATTTACCCACCTTCCTAAAAATAGACTAAGGTTGTACTCGCCCATGTGCATCCTATTTTTATCGCTTTATTTAATAATAAATAAAGGAATAAAAATAAAGCAATAAAGCTAATAATAAAGAGAAGCATTAATAGCCTTTGATTACATACATCAGTCAAACTGCAGTTGACTGTTCTATTTTTAAGAAAAGCATGGGTGAATAATTTGCTAATAATAAATCTTAACTTGATGAGCAAGTCTCCTTCCATAGTGCATGTAATTTATGTCCTTCTTGTCTTAAAGATTATAGCCCTTTGGTATTTAAATAGAAGGCATCGCAAAATATGGGGTTGAATCTCCATGTGTGTGAGTCAACATAAATCCATTATTTTTGCAATATATTTTCAAAAATAACTCCATCCAAGTGATCTCGATCTTGATGATGGACCACCTTTGAAACTCAGTGCTCTGATGTCAGACATTCCTATTTGTCTACCTAGTATGGTAACATCCATGTCGAGGCTCTTTTTTTTTGCACCTTGTGATCACATGGATAATTGCATTCCAAGTCATTTTCACCATCTACTAGTGGGGACCATCCTTTGCAGTTGACTACTTAAGGGTACGAGGTATCTTTTGCAAATGTTAAGGTAAAATATCTTTGGGCTACAATTCGCTTACCTATCATTTTTCTCCTTATGGCTTAGTCATTAGCGTACACTTTACAATGTTTTGGGTTTCATTACATATGATTTTATTTTATGCCACCATCATATGATATAAAAGGTAAGGTTCATTTTTGATACGACATGTCCGATGGTCTCGACCCAATTTTGATAAAAGGATCATCATTGGGAAAATTTCATAATGTTGTTGGCCTTTTCTTTGAGACAATTATCTAAAAAGATAATGTTTTCAGACCTTAGAAGGTCATGGAAAGTAATTATTGGGCATCATTGGGGTTGGCCCCTTTCAACAAATGACTTACCCCTCCACATTTTGACTTTGTCGATGGTGCATCTAACTTGGTGTCAAGTTAGTTGTAACCTTGAGTATGCATTGATAACTAAAAAGTGACGTAGATGTGGTTCAAGTTAGTTGTCCAGTTGATATGCATTGATAAATAAAAAGTGACGCAGGCCATTGATCTTTTGTCTCTCTGTTTGTCAATCTTGATTATTTGATTAGGGTTTCTGATTTGCCATTGTCTCAATGAGGCAGTGGTACCCGTAACCATGGTGGTTTAACTTCGAACTTGGGGACCAGATCCAATTTAAGTGTTGATCAATTGAAAAGTACATTTTCCTTCTCTACCCATTGATTCTCTGACTGTGGTTGAGTTTCATTTAACTCAGATCGTTGGGACAAAAATTTTGAAAGAAAACATGAATCATTTTAACTGTGGGTATCACTTCATTAACTCACCTCTTGGGTTTGCGTGGTAAAGTTCACTTGAAAATATTATTTGGCTCGACATGCCATTGTTGAAGCTTTTGAGCTTGATTGAGTTCCTTTTTTGAGTCTCTACAGTGAAATTTACAAGCATATATATGATTCTTCTATGATTTTTTAACCTTTCTGGGCTCTGCGCATTGTATTTTCTGAGATTTCTTCGACATATTGAGATTTGCTTGGTCTATGGACCTTTGTTTCTTTGTCAAAGGATTCTATTGAAGGAATTATGTGGAAATATTCGATGTGTGGCCACCATTCCTAATCATTTTTTGAGCTTTGGCTTTGGTTCATTTTCTCATATGGGTGTGATTGTTTTTCCCTCAAATT
Source organism: Taxus chinensis (assembly GCA_019776745.2). NCBI lineage: Eukaryota > Viridiplantae > Streptophyta > Pinopsida > Cupressales > Taxaceae > Taxus > Taxus chinensis. The sequence goes on along the minus strand of CM034152.1, from coordinate 239,034,061 downwards.
TGATCTGAAAGTTTGGCCTAGACGTTTTAAGCCCTGATTCTACTTTAATGGAGATCAATTTCTCATTTTCAGACCCCTTCTAGGTAGAAATGTTTATTCTTGCAAAATTAGAGCATTCTAAGTGTGCTTATTGTGGTCATGTTTGATATTTATTGATTTCTTGAGCTCTTTTCCTAACTTTCTATGTTAACTCTTATGAGGTTATGTGGACCAATTTACTCATTCTCTACAATTTCTTGGCGCTAATGGCAAAATCTTGGAGCTCGTCTTATTTTTTGAGAAGGTATTTTTGAGTTCTGTGTTCATGATGGTTGTATAACTTCAGTTCTTCTGGTTCTATGTGAGATCCTTTTAAGGTTTTGGTCCTTTGGTGTTTCTTTTATGAACAATGGCCGCCATCTCCAATCTCTGAGTTGAAGCTAGTTTTGCTGACTTTTATGAGTTCTTCTATTGAGAGGAACACCATGAATGTTTCCTTTGAGCTCGGTTGTGCATTCTGGAGTTGATATTTAGCTCGATAATGAGCATGTATGGATAAGGTTGACATTTCCCTCTTGTTTGAGTAAGTCATTTCTCCATCTTTCCTTTTCATTGTTGCATAAAATTTTTGATGAGCCTGCAGCTTGAAGCTTTGGTCTCTTCTTATATAATCGCCATTGTTCTATGATACTACTCTTTAAAATTATAGATCTGCATATTTTAAGATATGGGTATTCAGATTCTACCTTACTAGGTCTATCCTTTCCAAATATTTTAAAAAACCATTCTTGTGGAGAATAATTTCTTTGAGCCTTTTCGACCCACGAATTCTAATCTCCATCTATGTATTATCCTCTAATACTTTGATCCATCTCTAATTTACTAATACCCATCAATGGGTTTTTTATTAATGACCTGGATCTGTACTTTTCCTTGATTTCGAATCATTTTCCACTTACTTTCATCCTACTCTTGGCTCCTGGGGTATAAAGTTTCACTCTTTTTTGTATTCACAAACCCTATGAGATCTTGTAGACATTTGTATAATTGTATGGCTGTCGTAAAAATAAATGCAATTTGATACTATAATCTCTAAAAAATGCTTTCAGTGTTTAAAGATGAATGTTTCCTTTCAGTAATCTTGTTGTAAATTTTTGGAAATGCCTTTTATCTTATCCATGCAAAATTTCCAAGTTAGATCTTTGGGCTCTAAAGCTTCACCAAGTGTTATATTTTAATGGATCCTATATGATTTTATCTCTGACTTGTTGTAGCTTGATACTAAAAGGTGTGGCACTTGTGGTTTTCATAACATAGCTTGTCCTTGTTGGGTTTGGATTATTCATTACTTTGGTATGCATTTTTAAACAACTTGAACCTGCATAGCTTGATGTCTAATTTTTTTTTTATATTCTTTAAAAACAAGTATTAAGCTCCATTCATTATTATTCTGAAATAAACACCAATAAGTGCCTCTGTACTTTCTAATAATCTTTATCCATTGATACCTTGAGCTTTATTTTGAGAGTAGTTGAAGGTTTTCATGATGATTGTCACAGTTTTAAACTTCTAATGAGAACTTTAGTTTTAGGAATTCCTTTGAAAATGAATAAATCTGGATTTGTGTTGTTGGGCTCTTCAATGCATTATGTTTTATTTTCACCTATTCATAGTTGTATATTTGGAGCATAGTGCAATTATGTACCATTTCTGTATATGTTCTTATGTAATCTGAAAGTTTGCATTTTTAACTTGATCTAACACTATAATAGTTTATTTAGATGCTTCATGGCTTGTTGTTGGGGCTGAAATCTGGTAACTGTTATCTTTGATCATGCCATGCATTATCAACTTTCTGCATTACTATTTGATTTATATATAGCCTTTAAAGCATGTATTAGTTTAAAATAGCATGATGGAAAGATGTAAACTGTTCATTTTACATGGTGAAGCCCTGTTAAAATTTTCTCATATTTCCTTCTCATTTTATTTCAGCTATAACCTTATCTTGATTTAAGTTCAACCTTTAAATTCTTATTCTACTTCTTTAGTTCCAATCTGAAACATGTACTTTTGTCTGCAATTCTCTCCTCTGTTTTGTACTGCAACTTCTTTTATCCCTAGAATAGCTGCTAAACTTTGAGTTGCATTCTTCCTTCATTACAACATGTACTTACGACTCATCTACTTCACGTACCATAGGATAGAAGTCTTTCAACTCTGCAATCTTTATCTCTAGTGAGGACTGTAAGACATTATTTATTTTTTCTTTACTGCACCCTGTACATGCACACTTGAGAAAACAGTTAGAAAATATTCAGGCTTTTTGGTCTCTCTTGTATCCATGGTTTTTCTTTTCTTCTCTCTCCATATTTCTGAGCAAGAAAATCATATATGTTGTTTGATCTTCATGTAATTTATATATCCTATTGTTAAGAGATCCATATGCACGAGTTAGGATAGTATGGGAATATCCTATTGTAATTTATTCACTCATACTCCTTTATTTCCTAATTCATGCATATGTACCTCTTATTTTAGTAGTTGTAATTTAATTTTCAGTTACATCCCATGGATTGTATGGGAACATTTGAAATTCCTTATGAATAAAAATTTGAATTGTGAAATTGAGTTGTGTATTTCTTTCTACATTTTTGCTTTCTGATATGGTTTGTATGATGAACTAAAAAACCCAATAATATAATTGAATGTCTTAATCATGAAAGGAAAGAACATTAACAAATACCTATAACATCTAGTAATGAACTTTGATTTCTGTAATCTGCAATCATGCTTGCCGCTCCAAAACCTAACACTTCATCTATTCTGTAATTTGTTATCTTCATCAAGAGAACACATTTTTCCTTTGGGATTTTTTGTTTTGTTGCTTAAGATAGCATGAATTTACAGACTACGTGATATATTATGTTTTGTAACAGCACACATAGGTGCAGATTTCATGTAATCATTAATTAATCCAACAAAACAACATTGTCTTAAAGAAACTCCCCTAGTTTAGATATACTTCACCAATGCTATCCATCGTAATGAAGTTTTGAGTTGGCCATTTTTGCACAGGTTCAAAAATTATCAACAATACCCTCTGTCACAAATGTAGAATTTGTGGAACATTCTCAAACATTGAAACTCTGAGAATACTTTACTTTTTAATTTTTATGAAGGATAAAGGTTTTTTGGGCGAGGAACCCTACCCAAGTACAAAAATTCTTGAAATCTCAGATAAATGCATTAACACACTAAGAAACAGTTTCCCAACAACAAAACAGATAACTAGGTAGGACAAACAATTTTCTTGTGAATGGATTTTTTCTTGTTGTGTTCCGTTTTCTACCATTATGAAACCTCCTCAACATGAAAAATAAATTCAATATCTTCTATTGGAAAGTATTTTCTTTTTTAAAGGAAAGAGAGGAGGGATATTTTCCTTACCCATTATACATGCATTTGGTTTAAATTTTTTTTTTGTTTGAATTCCACCATTTAGTTTCTCTTTGTTTCCTTCAGCAAGAATTTCTCTAAGAGGAGTTTTAGGAACCAATTCAACAACTTCCTCTGAATCCCTATTTGATTCTAAATCTCTCTTAACATCAAAGGCCAAATGTTATGGGATGGATTTTTTCCACCAATTGGTTGTCTCATTTTTATGATTTTCTATCCCACAATCAATAGTAGTATGACATAAATAGAAACACCTTCTACATCTAAAAGGTAAACCTTCATGGTCTAGAGGTTGTGTCCATTTTCTCTTTCAAATTTTAAGCTCAATGTTTGTAGGAAGGTACTTTGAGGTGTCAAGATCAACTAGAATTCTAGTATAGGTTTTGTGTGTAAAATCAATGGTTTGGGAGTCAATGTTTGATATGTTACCCAAAACATTACCAATGGAGATCAAACAAGAATGGTCCCAAAATTGCATAAGTAAATGAGGCATTCTATTCTAGACTGGTTTGCAAGATAAGGATTTAGTGGTTTGGTTAAAAGAGGGGAATCAAGGTTGTATGAAAAGGTAGTGTGATTGACATGCCCATAGATTTAAAAATATGGTTTCCTTATCAAATATTGAATAAAAAACTACAATAAATGTTCCTTTTTCATAGGAATAAATATCTAACCTTCTAGCAAGGATAAAGATCCAATGCTTAGAGATCCATTCATGGAGGAATGGTAAGCTGCACTAGAATCTGTTGAATCTATAGATCAAGGCATACTCCTGGTAGTAGCATCCATATTTGACTACCTCATCCCCAAATGTGATGAAAGGAGTTATGAAACCAAGGGACATGGGTTTTGGGGACCTCATTTCCTACAACGTTTCTCTAAAGGATCGAATCTCCATCTCACGAATAGAGTTATATTCATTTTAAACCACAACACCAATATTCTCAGCCCCAAATCATGGGAAGAGTGAGTAGGTTGACTAGGGGTAAAAAACCCCTTCCCATCACTCAAAGATGGGTTTTAGGTTTTTTCACCTCTCACACTATCAAATTTTGACCCAGATATAACCTTTTTTCCAGTATTACCGTAACCTTTGCTTAATACACCCGTAGACCACTACAACAGGGTTGGTATGGGAACAAGACCATCATTTCTCTAACTAAATATCTATGGAAATTTCCTATTAAAAATTCCATTTGTCCGATTAGGGAAATGCTAAGGGCTCGGAGAGGAGGATTCACAGAGGAGGCCATTCTCACCACCATGAGTAGAAAAAAAAACAATGTTTGTCCAGGTAAAGTTTATGGAGGCTCGCTTAGGGTTTATGGATGCTCACTTAGGGCTCATATGATCCCATATGAATTTCAATGTGAGACTACACTCCTTTACCTATATTTTTCTAATTTGAACCTCTCAAGGTGCTCACTATGTTATAAGAATCTTCTTAGTCCCTAACTGTTAGTAGTAAATAAAACAAATGAACTTCTTACCCTTCAATACTTTCAATCTATGTTTTATTGTGGAGATCATAACATACCTAAGGATTTTTAACCTTCATATCCACCTTCAAAGCCTTTTATTTCTCTCAATAACCTCTTTCTTCACTCACAAATAGGCACCTTCATGTTTACATCTATGAATTTCACCTTTTCCTAATATTCGGGAGGGTTACAAATCTTTCAATCAATGTAATAATTAAAACAAATACCTCAACAAACCTTCTTGAGGATTTTAAGGTTTATCTCACTCTCTAACAATTTAAAACCAATATTTTCCTTTAAACTGTATTGAGGGTTTCTCATAAACCCAGGAAGTGAATTTTTATCATGAAATGAGAATAATTTAATTTCTAACCTTAATACTATACTCATAGACTCATTTTATCCTCCTCCACGTGCATGCTTTACCAATTATCTTTAATATGTCTCCAAACTTCAAAAATATTTATAAATCTCATTGTTGTGCCCTTAGAAACATGGGACACTCAACCTATATTAGGTTACATAAGTTATGAATTTCAACTCTACCTTATAAGATATATACTAAGATGAATTGGGTCTCTGGAAATTCATTATTTCTCTCTTGATCATCTTTATAAACCTTCTAGATAGACTCTTCCTTCAATACGTACAACTTGATCTTAAAAATCTCTTCACTATCTGCTACATGCTTAAGAAATGAATTCAAGATTGTATCCATTCATCAAATAACAAAACCTTACAAAAAACAATGCAAACACACAATATAAAGCATCTTACCATTTGTAATCCTTCATGTACTTTGAATCCAATTATTTCTTTGATCATCACAATGGCTCAAAACCACATGTAACTATTACAAAATTGTGTAGACACAAGACTCCTCTTATAAAATATCATGGAGCTCCTCTTTTCATTCATGATGATTCGAATAAAGGTATAAAATAGCTACAATGTGGATTAAATATGCTTCAAAATCCTTCTAACCGAATCTATACCCCTTAATACCCTTCATATTACATGTTTTTGGATTTTATTATAACATTTAAATACTTATCTAGTCTAGAACCTTAGGACCTGATAACTAGGTCACAACCATGATCTTTCTAAGATTCTTAAACCTCAATAAGACTTCTTCCAACCTCATTATATGTTTTGATGCTCCAATATTACATCAATACACCTAAATACAAGCCAAACTTTCTTCAAGATTCAAATTGGTAGTTTTGGAAGGAGACTGTCAAATTCAAATTTATGAAGGTATTATACCTAGATGACCCTAGATGAGCTCCTAAACCTATGAACACACTAAGAAATCAATCGTTTATGTTACCAACCATATCTACAAGCTAGGAGAGATTCTGCTACATCATACTCCCAAGGGAAAAGAAATGTTCCCCATACTTTGTGCTAGCCTTTATTCTTCTCCTTTCTTTCTCCATTTCTAGTTGAAGATGACACTTTAAAAGTATCCTTGGACTTAATACCATCCATGCATTATCTCTATCATTTTTCCTTTATCTTATACCAACAAGTTCTCCTTTGAAATTCTCAAATTATTGATCAAGATGATACTTCTAGGTCAGTATATGGGATTTTTTACCTTGGGTATGAGTATGTACACCTAATTAAGGTTCATATGTGATGAATCTTCATCAAATGGTTTTGAAACTATACTTTTTATCTCCTTTTAGTATTTCTTGAATTATCTCCTCCTCAAAATGTTAATATATTAGCCTTTTCTTGAAATGCTCATCTTCCCTTGGTTTTCCCTTCATTAAATAAACTGTTGAACCTCTATTAAAATCACTTAGAATTGAATTAGAATGATAAAAATCATTTCCATCACATGTATTGGTCTTTTCACCCAGCTCATACTTGCTTCCATCTTGATCTTGCACTTTGTTAGCTTCTTGGTCTACTTTTTCCCACTTTCCTGATTGTTTTATTTTCTTGAGAGGTCTTATTGCGTCCTTATTTCACTATGTTCTCTTTATTTCTCATTTTTTTAAAAATTTATTTTCTCCTAATAGCTCTCCTTGGTATCCATATCCATTGATATCTGCATAATCATATTTTCTTTCACCTTCCTTTCTCATTTCCACTTGCAAATTGTCTTGAGTTTTCCATGTCCACTCTAATTCCATCATTCATCATGTCCAATGATCCACACCCTCATTCATTCCATTTGTACATTCAAAATTAAATCTCAAAAAAATTAGAATAAAAAATAGGATGCTTGCGTGCGTCATCCACCTTCCTCATGACCTATTTTTCCTCTTCTCCTATCATAGATTCTTCAAAAAAAAATTCCACTCTACCTTCCTCTATCTTTATTTTCTTATCACATCTATAAACCTCATCAACTAATTTCACTTCACTAGACCGTCCTATTGGTCTACAAGCACTTTAGCATTTACTTCTCTTCTCTTTATATCACCCCTTTCTTTTTTTGTTTCATCATATTCATCTTTCTTGTCATCTTATTGTCTTGAAATCATGTCAATATCTCCACATAACTGATATCCAGCACTGTCAAAACCAATAGTTATATCAATCATATAGGGATTAACAACCCTAAATAGTGTATTTATACATGTTTCTTTAGTTTCCAAAAAATAATTCTTAGCTTTCATCATCATAACTATCCCTTGTTGTAGTTCTTGTTCACCTTTAATATGAAAAAGAGTATACCTCTCTCCATTTTCTACAATAGTGTCAATGTTCTTCTTGCCCATATGCCCTTCTTACCTATCAAACTGCCAATGTATGCCAAAAAACACATGAAAAACAACCATAGGAACCAAATATCACAACACCTTATCTCTATATCTTCCAATATGAAACACTACCTAACATTGTCCCCTAACCATGACATGATGTACTTTCTGTATATAAGATACTTGATATTGATTAGGGTGCATTATTCTTTTTAGAACCAACATCTTTAAAAAGAAATGAAATTCTCATTTCTTCCACTATCAATAATCATATTACAATGCTTGCTCATATTTCTACACTTATTTTTAACAAACTTCTTCTTTGAGTTACATCATGCACCACCTTACTTGGTTTCAACTAATTTTTTTGCATAAAATAAACTTACCTCTATCTCGAAGAACATGATCAGCATCTCTGACAACCTTTCTCATCCTTGTATCCATCTCGTAACAATCATATGCCTTGTGTCCTGCATATCTCTTACACTTGTAGCACTTTCCTACTAACTGTACACTATTATTTATCATATTTCTCTACATAAAAATCATCTCAAATCTCATCCTTCTCTGATTTTTTTCCATACCTTCAAACCTTCTCGACAAAACCTCCATCATATTTTCCCTCTTCTCTTCGTAAAAAGAACTTCTGTCTTCTCTTACCTCTACCATTTTGTCTTCTTCCTTTAATCACTTATCAAAATAATAATTTCCTCTTTTCATGAATCTATCTCACACTATGATACCAAATTATGTAGATCCAAATTACCTCTAAAAAAATCACCTTGTTAGATTTGAAACAAAAACTCAATATACACCTCTAAGGCTTCAAACTAGATTTTCCCTTCAAGTCATGATTCTCTAAATCAAATTTTTTTTTGATTTTTAACCTTATTTCTATAAAACAATTTTTGTACCCTAATGCTAGGCCTTATTACATTCCAATTCAACCATCAAATTGATTTAAAACAACCAAACATATCAAATGTCTTACCTTTTTGTAAAACTACCTGTCTAGGCTTCTTGAGCAAATGCACTTAGTGATTTCATAGTTTGAAACATCTAAAAATTTTATCAATAAGGTAAAAATTGATTCAAATACCCTTTATGTCTCTTGAGGTGTATGTAAATTTTTAGGTTCTAGTTCTTTAGATAAGTGTATTTTTGTACTTCACTTCTCCTTAACTTATCTAACCTCCTTGTATCCCTACCATTGTAGTTTTTCAACCATAACTTCTATTATAATGAATCAACCACCAAATAAATAATTTTTTGAGATACCCTATTGCCTCTTGTTCTTAAGTACACATTTTCAATAGGACTTACTTTACAAAATTGTTTTCAAATCTTCGGTTTAACTCTTAAATTTAGGTTTATATTAAGCCTTCATTGTCCTAGATACCCTCTATCACAAATTTAGAATTTGTGGAACATTCTCAACCACTAAAACTATGAAAATACTTTAATATTTACTATCCATATTATCCACAATGAATTTAAAGGTTAAAATCTACTCCTTTACCTATGTTTTGCTATTTTAACCTATCAAGGTGCTCACTATTTTATAACACTCTTCTTAGTCCCTAACAGTTAGAAGTAAATCAAACAAATGAAGTTATTACCCTTAAAAAATTTAAAATTATATTTTCATGAGGAGAGCAGAACATACCTAATGAGTTTTAACCTTCATCTCCACATTAAAATGCTTTTATTTCTCTCAAAAACTTCTTTCTTATCTCACAAATAAACACCTGCAGGTTTACATCTATGATTGTCACATTTTCTTGCTATTCAGGAGGGTTCCAAAGATTCCAATAAATGTAATACTTAAAACAAAGACCTCACAAAACCTTCTTAAGGATTTCAGGGTTTATCACATTCTCTAACCATTTCAAACTACTCTTTTCCTTTAAACCCTAATGAGGGTTTTTCATAGACCCGAGAAGTGAATTTTTGTCACAAAATAAAAACAGCTTGATTTCGAACCTTGATACTCTACTCATAGATTTTTTAAACCTCCTTCACATTTATGCTTTAACATTAAGCTTCATTATTTCTCCAAACTTCAAATAAAGTTATAAATATCACTATTTTCCCTTATAAATAATAGACACTCAATCTATATCATGTTGTAAAAGTGATGACTTTCAACCTTACCTTATAAGATCTCTACTAAGATGAATTTGGTAGGTGAAAATTATTTATTTCTATCTTGATCATATTTATGAACATTCTATATAGACTCTTGCTTTAGTATCTACAACTTGATCTTAAAGATCTCTTCACTATCATCTACAGACTTAAACAATGAATTCAGGATTGTATCCATACACCATATCACAAAACCTTACAAACAAAAACACAAGAAAACATTATAAATCATCTTACCATTTTTTATCCTTCATATACTTTTCATGCACATATTTCTTTGATCATCACAAAGGCTCAAAACCACTTGAAAATGTTACAAATTATGTATACACAAGATTCCTCTTGTAACTCTCTTGGAGCTCTTGTTTCTATTCATGACCATTCGAGTGATGTCTTGAAATGGTTACAATGAGGCTTAAATATGCTTCACAAGAATTATAACTAAATATTGGCCTCTTAAAACCCTTCATGTTACAATTTTTGGGTTTTTATTATAACATTAAAAGATTAATCTAGTCTTAAACCTTAGGACCTAAGAACTAGGTCATAACCATGACCTTCCTAAGACTCTTAAACCTCAATAAGACTTCTTCCAGCCTCGTTACATGCTTTGATGCACCAATATTACATAAATAAACCTAAATACAAGACAAACTGCCTTCAAGATTTAAATTGGTAGTTTTGGAGGAAAACTATGAAATTCAAATTTGTGAAGGTCTTCTACAAAACAACATTCCTAGATTACCCCAGATGACATATAAACACACTGAGAAATTTAAAATTGATGTTATCAACCCTATCAATAAGATAGGAGTGATTGTCCTGCATCAAATAGTTGACCCTAATGCCTTAGAGTAAGATTCAAGTTTCTTAAAATGATTGATAAATTGAAGGCCCTTACCTAATATAAAATTCAGGACCACTCAGTTGGGAGAGTAAGTATTGTGAAAAATCTATAAAAATTTGGTGGCACAAGATTTCTTAAGAACCTAGATGCTCCTCCATCACAATGTTACAATCAAGTAGTATAGCATGTAGTGAAGTGATGATGTTTATTGTGTGAATTACCACCTAGGAGGGAATTGTGATTAAGGTTTAATATTTGTTTGAGATATATAATTGACTATTACTGTCACTTTATTATTTCCTTCAATGGATTTTATATTATAGACTTATTATTTTGAAACTGAGTATTATATGTAGATGGTCCATTAGGTACATATTTGAACTTAAGAAATGCTAATAGCTAGATTTCTCTTTATTTAAGTGTATGACATAGGTCATCCAAAGATTAAAATTTATCAAATGGAATGGATTGTTTCAAAGGTATTAATAGGCTCCAACTAAATAAATATTGAACCTTATTATTTGTAAAGAAATTATTTATCTTGGAAACATAGTCTTGTATCAAAAAACATAGGCATTGATTGGCTAATTAGATCCGTAATGGAATCTAGGAATTTGGGCACAATAGAAATTTTCACTGATATTTATTGAAAAACACACTGGGAGTTTTTGTGCCAATGAATTGAAATCCAGAAATTTTTTGAAAGGAAATGCATAAAATAATTGTAATGCATAATAATTGTGACTCATTTCAAATAACTTGGTAATATTTTTATAATTGTAGGAATAGTCTAGACGAGCTATGTGCAAGCTTTGCATACAATGTTTTGGACCCCCTTTACTTTCATAACTCGGAATATTAAGAGCAACAAAACCCATATGTAATAGATAAGATTACTTCTTAGGTGCTAATGGATTACGAAATAATAGATGTGAACCTCTGACACAATAAGTTCATAACACACCTTGTTTCAACTGCAACAACTTGTGTATAGATCAAGAATTATTGGATTTAGGGAATGTGTAGTAGATAATGTATATAAGGGCCCATGCATAAAACAAAATGTTATATTTGTAGCATGTGTTAGAAAAGTATTACAAACTTGTTCGGATGTTAGGTGCCACCATAATATATGTAGATGAAGTAACATTGGAGGTAGTCATCTTCTTTTTTCATCTCTAGCTATAAATATTAATGCATTAATTTGGCTTACATTAAGGGTAAGGTGTTTTTCAAAATCTATCATGTCACTAGGATTAAAAAATTAAAAGGTAATGGAGATGATAATATCATCTTGGATAACTTTCCATTGAAAATGTTTCAATAGGGTGGTTGGTAATAGGGAATATATCTACTTGAGAAATGATTGTAGATTACTTAGTTGTTAGAGTCATGATAGAGAACTTACTCATGTTGATATATAAGACAAACAATGAAGAGAAGAACGATTATGAAAAAAATTAAATTCAAAATCCTAGGATGAAAGAGTGTTGAAGGTTGTGTTTATCAATAGTGGGTTCACCAAATGATTTACCATAAAATTTAAATAAAGGGGATAACACAAAAATAGTCTAATTAATAGGAATGTAAATGAAATATTTGTATGTTAAAATTATTAAATTAATATGTAACATACATATTTTAACATATAATAAATGATTGACTAATTAAATTAATTAGGTTATATACTAAATATAGAAATTCACAAGAAAATGGTGCATTTTGTTTTTTTTGGGTGTGAACTAAAGTGGAATAGGAAACAAATCCATTATATATATTTCATATTTTAAATTAGAGATAAATATAAAAACAAAATCAAGCTACACAACCTATATGGAGTTGCATAGGATTGTTTTGCTTAAAAAAATTTATCTGTGTCTAAGAAACCACTTGTGAATGATAAATGTTCTTCTTTTTTGCTATCTAGATTTCGAAAGAAGCGTGCATTTTTCCAAAATCAGTTTTCATATCTTGAAACCATAGTTTACTTGAACATCCTATAAAAAGGGGTCAACAATTTGGGTTAGGGCACCCTTGTACATCCTATGTAGCACTTTACTTAAGATACATCAAATGTATGTAGATATATCCCTATTGGAAGTGGAATTATGATAATACAACTATATGTATGCAACTAGAATATGATATTTGAACGCGTTATAATGCTTGCTATGACATTATTTTTAATGCTCTTGGCTTGGATTTTCTAGCTCTTAACCTATTTTATAATGCTTTGCACTTATATTGAGGTTGTGCCTAGTTTATTCTCTTGACATCTGAAATAATAAGGTGCTTTACAATTTATTTGTTTAATATCTTTTTGAGAAGCTCTTAACAAGTTCTAGGTGAGTAAATGAAATAATTTTGATTTGTGTTTAGGTGAGTAGATGCTTCTATCTAGTGGAGCAGAACGTTCATCTCATGGTATGGATAATTTGGCACAAGCACTTTTGCATGTGCATGGGTGCTAGACCTTGATCATTCAATATCAAAGCATGGAGAATTATGCTAAGTGGTGAAATGTTAGTTCATATCAGGGTTATTATATATTTGTCTTTTGGATTGTTTGTTACGACTCAGACAATCACTGTGAAAAAATGTCTAGTTTAAACTTGATGTTATCCATAATATGTGGACCAAAATTCATCGCGTTCCAACATTTATTGAATTTAAATGTTTAATTTAATAGATTAAAAATATTATAGAAAATAAATATAAAAAGTACAGTGCTTTCTTTAGAGGGAAATAATATCCTACCTTTCCTGTCAGAGACTGAATACGCTCTAGTGAGATTTTATCCTGAAATTTTTTCATAACATACCATTCATAAAATGTTCTATTAATAATAATCAATGTCAGAGAAAAAGAGTTATACGCATTCATAACCTTTGCCAAGATTTCTGGTGCATTTGATGAAAGAATATGTATAGAAAAGAAATCGTATTTGTTAAATACTTATAAATACCAAAAAAATGTTTAAAATATTATGAATTACCTTTTTAGAGCGTATTTTTATGGAACCCGAATTCATTTTCTTCTTGATATGTTGTAGCTTCTTAAAACTTAGAGAATCCAAGTCTTCACCAATCATGCATCTGTTTCATCAAAAGTATTTATTCAAAAAAAAAATTGATAAAATGTATAATTAAAACATATTAAAATGAAAAATTTATACTTGTATGTTTTTTCTAAATCTTCCATTTGTTTTCGTAACTTCTCCACTTCAAAGCATAATGTGTACAGGAATACATAGAATATTAGTCAATAACATATTAATAAAAAATTATGTAAATTATAAAATTAACTATTTTTTTGGTGTAATTATTCATAAAACTTGGATTTGTTTACAATTTTTAAGATTCTATAGCATCAAACCACGCCATATTTCTAATTAAAATAGATAGCAAACATGTCAAAGTATTAAAAATAACCATTTGTTGCAAAAAAAACCATTCTAAAGCATAATATATACAATTTTTGTTTTGTTTCTCAGAACTCTATTCTTAAACAATGCCATGTGAAAAACAATGACATGGATGGTAAAAGAAAGTAATAATTTTGTAATTTTTGTGAGTTGAAGAATCCTTTGAGTATTTTTTTTATAGAAAATGTGGTATGGATAGAAAAAAATTAAGGTTTAGAATAGACATCTAGTTCCCTGAGAATTAAATTGATATTAATGTTTCTTAATTGTGAGATATTAAAAAACACTTATTTTATAAGACAATATATTTTAAATTATTTTTAACATTAAATTATTTAAACTTCGTACATCTCCATTATAAATTTTAAATATAAAATATGTATAATATAGCTACTAGATTATTTATTCAATTATCTTTTTTTATTTTTAGAATAGATTAGCTTTCATAATTAATATCCATATATTTGAATTGAAAAATGATTGGAGTGGTTACTTAACTTATAAGCATGTATTACATAACAACCACATTCATATATTCATTTTATATTGCTACATTGTAGTAGTTGTTGAAGTATAATGACTTGAAACTAACATATATCTTCATGACACATACACCATTTTATGCATATAGTGTTGTACTGTCATTTACTATATTTTGTTGTTTGTAATTGAGGATGCATGTTTTTACTTAGGAAAGTTCATCTTCTAGAATGAAACAAATGTTTTCAACTAGTATCTAAGTATAATAAATCTTCTCAATATTTACCTAACAAAATGGATCTTTGACAAGGCTGAAAATTATTTTCTAAGTAACTCCAAATACATTATTTTGTTAGCATAATTCATAAGAATATGCACACCTTCATGAATTCACACATTATGTGAGATTTCATGATTTTCATCATAGATAATTCTTAAATGAAACATGAGAAATAATTTTCTTTAAAAATGATTTGAAATCAGTGTCATCATTATTAGAATTTATAGATCTATGATGAAGAAAGAATGCACGAGTTATTGCACAAATTGAAATAACTAACTATAAGATGCAATATGATAAAAAAATCACAAGGAAAGAATGGCTCCGAATCAACTCAATGCTCCATGTGCTCCATACGATAGACTGATGCAAGACATGTACATATAAGAGGTGAATGTGAAACCTCTTCCTAGATCAATGGGGAATAACTCTCATTAACTGATACTAGATGTAGAGTTGACTCCACATAACTAGTAGGCTAATTCACTAGAATTGGTAGGATAACACAACAGAACTGGTAAGCTAAATCAACACAACTACAACAACTAAGTGAAAATATCCCATGAGTGTAGGAAAGCTCTAAGTAAATAAAAAAATACAAAGAAAATAAATATTCTAAACTAACAACCCCCCCATAAGCACAAATTAGGTGGGCCATGAAAAATTAAAGTGAGTCTCAGAAACAACACCTGATGAGGTACTCAAGTACAAATGAAAATATCTCATAAAGTGTAGATAAGGAGAAACCCGAAGGGGAAACCCCCCCTCCCCACCCCCAAAAGAGAGACATAAAACTCACCTCGAAAACTAGAGTAGAAGTAGTGGGTCTTGGTAAAGTGGCATGATCAGGTACCCACATACAATAATCATCATCCGGAGTACAGAGATAAAAATGAGGACAAGAAGGTCCCCTAAGAAAAGTGTTGATGACGTGGTCCTCTGCGTAAAGAATAAAGAGAATCCTCTTGTAGTGAATGATGTTCCTGCCCTTGGGAAGGAAAAAAAGGAGTAATGAAAGTTGGCCCACTGCACAAAGGAATAAGAAAACTACAATAATCTTATCTCTACATCTATTTTGGAACTAAAAGGTGGCATAAGTTTAGAAAATGTGTACAGAAAAGACAATGGTAATGTCACTACACTATACATGTCAAAGAAAGAATGTGGTGGGGGGCCAACAACCATCATAAATGGATTCACAAGAAGAGGTGGATCATGAAACATATATCAAATAGTGGAAGTGGCAAAGGTCCCAAGGTGGGTACTACCAATGAGAGAGATGAATGGGTCCTCCAAAATGTGTGATGGATCAATTGAAGCATATTCATATAATGCAACACAAGTGGAATTTAAAGATAGACAACTCAGGTCAGGAAGATACTCATGCCAATGGGGTTGATCAATGGAGAAATTCTTGACAAGAATGTATTAACATCACAACATGAAGTAAAAGGAGAAGATTGTTGTGAATAACTACTTGAAGTCCAAGATGAAGCAACACTGCACTCAAAGGTAACAACCTATATATGTGAAGTGTCATCAACTAAGAAATCAAGATGCAATGAAGCATGAGAGGAAATGGTCACAGTCATCTTAAAGTAAGGTTCTCCAATAGAACACTATTTTGGAGAGTGAATGGAAACATGAATATGGACGACAATGAGCTCTTTGGAGTCAACAATAGGGAGAGTTTTCTTAATAGCAAGATCCTGCAGTGAATGGTCAACATGGTACTAATGAGTAGTAATAGGTGCATAGGAACACTCAACAATGAAAGGGATGTGAAAATGGGGAGAATATATGGACACACTATAATGGTCTAGGGAAGCGTCACTCTCAGATGGTTAAACAAGGTCACCATACAACTATCCGATAATGGGCAAGGAAGTGAAAGAGAACTTAGTGTGCTCAAACATATGCAATGTATCCCTAGAAAAATTAAGACCAAAAAGGCCATAAACCTCATCATTATGGTTAAACCAATCATACTTTTGTAGAATCTCATCAGGCTCAGGAATAAGACCATGGAGCATATGAAGCGGGAAACAAATTGTGGATAGTGCAATGATTAATAATTATTGCCTTCAAAGATAGAAAGTTCTCAGAGTTAAGCATAACAAAAAATGACGAATTGAAACTCCATAATGTATATAAACCCCCAAAATTATCCTATATGACACTTTATAGCTTAGTCTTAAAATTACAAGTCCCCAATGAGTTTTGCTAGAATCCCCCAAAATATGGCACTTTATGAAGTATGTTTTTACAAAAATAAATTAGCCTGTCATGTAGAGGACACGAAAACATGCACTATTTACGAGAACAGTTTTCAAATCCAAGCTACCGATCAAAAGTTATAGCAAATACAATTTCCCATAAATAATGACTTGTTTGATTAAAATTTTGTAAACTGATTAATAAAATGCCATAAATGAGAGGAAAAGGGGGTTGTGTGTATATCTATTGGAACCAACAAAGAATGAGGAACACAATGGTTTAATTTGTGAGGGGAAATTAGCCTCATTCCAACCCAGGATTCACCCTTCGTCTTCATTAGGTGCAGATACAAGTTTAATTAAACACTTAAATCCTTCTAATGCAATTTTTTTTCCAAATGACTTTGTTTTTCAAAAAAACAAATAATGTTAGGTTTTTAAATATCTTTTGTAAAATCCTGATAATTAATCTTTTATTTTTACATTTAATTATTCAAATAATTATGAATAATGGGAAAATGAATGTGTATTCAAATAGTTAAGTGTTAAATGTGGATGATACTAACTAGTCATCTAATTACTTAATTAAAGATTAAGTACTTAAATAACTAAATACCACTTTTATTAATATAAATAAAGTTTAATTATGAGGTGGTACTATGTATTATCAGGTAAATATTTTTTGTTGAGCGTCATGTTGATTTGGATGATGTAGTCCTTGATCAATATGGTTATTGCACAATGATGAGGTTGTGTTGATGCCCATACAGACTAAGTGTGATGTCACTCCTAAGGCAACTTGTGCTATGCATTTTAACAATGCTTGGAATAAGTATGAAATGTTGTGCTATTCATATTATTGTTGCGTGAATTTTTTTAAGTTGTCATTATATGGTAAAAAAAATAAGGCTTAAAATCCTTGGTAAATTTGCAATGTAACATCAAAGTTTATGGCATTATTTTAAATAATATAATTGGTGGGGGCCATATGGCCATACCCATTGAATGGTTGAGCCTAAGGTTTTATTTTGTATTAAGTTCAATTTTTAAATGGTATTGAGGACCATATTGGTTGGATAATATATAATAATTATTAAATCCACTATTATGGACAAACTACACAAGGGGGTAATAATTTGTTTCAATATTCATTTTTCAAAGGGAGATACCCTCCAAGGAGACCATTGGAATTCATTAGATGTCAACTTGGTAGGCAATAGGTAAAGGGAGTAAATGTGTGGCTGGGTTGTTGGGAATTCGTGGAAGAATGGGGGGAAAACTAGAGTGTCGTTTTAGTTGCATGAAATTTGATGGTTTTGAGCTCCAATTATGGCGGACACTCTACCAAATTTTTCTCTACATGTGTGGAATCAATTTTTGTTGAGAAACCATCTATCTTTAAAGAGGAATGCAATTTTGAGAGGTGGTTGTTTAGAGAGCTTAGATTCTTGGAACTCAGGACAGTCGATACGGTATTCAGAGAGCAACTGGAAGCAAAAACGTAGGGAAAAATTGTTTATATGAAAGGGGTTATTATGTAGCTTACTTTTTTTATTTATAAAGTGATTGTTTCATTTTATGAGGTTTGTTTCAATATGAAAATATTATGGGAAATATCTGTGGAATTTTTTTGGGTTTCGAACTTAGGTTATTCAATTATATCGTATAGTTGATCCTTGTGTGTAATCTATAGAGAATGTTTTGCTGAAACGTGGGTTTGAATAAAGAGTTGAATAAATTTCTTTTTGATATTTTGAACTTGTTTTCTTTTAAAGAAAATGCTTTATTTTCTTGCATAAGAATTTTTTCGTTTTCAAAATAAATAGAGAAATGATGGGTTCGAAATTGTGTTCTTTCCATGAAGTTGAATGGTTGTTTTGGTTTTGGAAAATAAACTGTGATTAGCGGGATTCGAGATTGTATTCTTCAATAAAATTGTATGGTGTTTTTGCATTGTATGTTGTTCATGTTGTCAAATTGGTTATGGAAAATTTCCTATGAATTTCTATGGGTTTTCATATTTGAGTTCGTTTAATAAAATGGTATGGTTGTTTGGGTATTTGGAAAATAACTTGTGAAACTTTGTGGGATTTCAAACTTGTGTTCTTAAAATGAAATCACATGACTATTTTCTTCATGTATGATCTTTTGGGAATGATTTATCTTAGATGCGGTTTTGATTGGAGTTTTTGGTGAATTATTTAATAAGCTCTTTCAAGGAAATGGCATGGCTATTACTTTTCCCTTTCGTGTTGTTCTGTTTTGGATAAATGGAATTAGATAGATATACAAGGGGTTAAAAGAATAAATTTATATTTATATGGAAATATTATTTGTGGATAAATTTTGAGATCTTTTAGACCATGTTTTTCTTCTCTGCTGAATGTGAGTACAAGCGGTAGATAACAGGGTTAATGTTGCAGCAAGTATTAAGAATATCGGTAAACATTACTTAGAAAAAAATGGTTAAAATGCTTTATTTCATTTTGTTATATGAAATAAAAATGGATACTATATATTGGAATGAAAATAAGAAAATGACTAATTAATTCTTGTTTATTTTTATAGATGCTTTAACCTTATGTAGGTACAATTAGTAAAGGTTAATAAAATAAAAGTAAAAGTAAGCTAATGGTTCAGCAAATTAAGTTTATTTCTTGTTATTTTTACTTTGACCTAAGATCCTCATGACTCGTAGGGTTAGATCTTTTGATCCATAGCTATTCACTTAATGCACTTACTTCATTATTTGATTTAGATTAATTAAATATTCTTTCTGGAAAATGTAAAAAGTGAAAAATACAAGGGGAAACTCTGGAAAAATTTCATTGGAATTTTGTACTTAGTCATTTATATAGAATAAAATTAATTTGATGACTATGATGGTATGATAATTATTATGTGATAATTTTTTCCTGCAAAACAAATTTAATTTTCCTTTAATAATAGTTAGCTTATGTTTGCTGATTCGTTTGATTCATGAGTTGTGTGAAGATAGATGTTTCGTCATAGATCGATATCTTGAAACCTCCGCCAATGACATGGTTTGTGATTGAAGAAGTGGGAGGTATATATGCATAGTGTACCTTTGGGAACACTTCACATATAGACCCGCATGCCTCTTTCATTGCCAACTATGGGACTGCTTGAAGTTTCTAGTTCCTTATCTTTTGCAGAAGCATTACCATTGTAATTTTAGCTAACATAAAGTTGTGATGAATAATATTCTTTATTTGTCAAAAACATAGTTAAGCAAATAGATTAACTTCTTTCAAGTTATTTGAACTAAAACCCCCAAACAAAATAATGTTGCAAGTTTTTTGATAATGTATGGGCATTCTATCATTGGCTTGTGAGGAATGGCGTAAGACTTGAAGATTTTTATCACGGATCATTGATCCTATTGTACTAGTAATTTAAGGATTTAGATACGTTTCTTTGACAAGATGTCCTTTTTACTAGTCCATTTATTGACAAGACTCGTAATTTATAAATATGATAACTAATTTCTATATGTTTATAAACATTTTTGTTAGATGGGTATTAGTAACTATATGGTTTATTTGATAAAGTTAAGGTGCACCTAGTTTACAATCGTATTGGTAAATTGTGTATGGATTTTGATAATAAGGTTATACCCCAAATCTATTTAATCTCTAAAACAATATACATGTTTTTTATTATGGGTGAAGATAAAGAATAATAAGAGAGATATACTATTGTAATTGGAAGGAAAACATACATGATGATAGTCTTAACTTTTTAAAGGATTAAAATTTGATCTTGGGTAACATATTGGTTCAATCTATAGTGATTTTCAATGAGTAAATAATTTATTATAATCTGGTCAATAATTCGTTAGACTAGTTCAATAATAAGTATGAAGGCACCAAAAAGAAGTATGATATAGACTGATATTTTAAAACAATTTAATATCTTGTAATATTTAAAGGTTATTAAAACGAACTTATCGTCCTATGGTAAGAAAAATAAATGAATCCTAAGTTGAGGTTATCTCTAGCTTTGAACAAGATGTGAGATATAGTCCTCATAAAACACAAATATGACTTTGATTAATGGATAAAGAATCAAGATAAACTAAGGTATGACATTGTAAGATTAATAAGACCTAATGGAAAATTGAATCGGGATCTAACAAACCTTTTATATTATAATGGTTAGTATATATGGATAGGGAAACAAAGAGATAATCACTTCATGATCTTATCCTTCTATCCATAGTAACTTGATGCATAACTTATATTTCACTAAGTAATTGGATAAACAATGAAGGCTATGAACCCTTGTAGGAAATGCACATTCAATGCACGTTACAGGCTACCTATGAGTGGCCCATACGGTTCTTAGTGTGGTTACATATTAAGTAGTGGATTGGCCTCCTGTAGGTAACTGATAACGAGCATTAGGGTTCCTTGTGCTTATGAAATTTAACCGTTAGTAAATCAGCAAGTCTTAAAAGGTTTACCTACATAAATTTAATGAATCTAGATAACTGTGATGAGAGGTTAGTGATGTGATGGGAAGACATGTTTATATGCTATGTGCACTCGTATATAATAAGCATCCATAGTACAACTAAGAAAATTTGGCCAAAGTAATGTGCTTGTTGGGTACATTGTCTAATCATCGTGATTCTTCAAATCTTGAAGTGTAGGATACATGATGGATTTTTATTAAATTAAACTCTAGGTAGACACGAGAGGATTAGTCACATTTTTTCACAACCACAGTGTGTTAAAACCAAGCAAGATGAAGTGTGAACATTCAAACGAATGTTAAGGGTGATCATGGAGAATAGGGATAACTAGCCCTTATAGATGAAAAAGGTTTATCATTATGTTATAGATTTGATAACTGTAAATAGGATGACACCAACTGAGATGGCTCGACAAACGAATGGACTAGGTTGATAATGAATGGGTCTAGAGATGAGAAATAAACACAAAAAATCCACAAGAAGACTTTAAGATCTCAAACATTTCCTCCTTTGATCTACTTGAAGGATGGGTATGGGTGTATTAATAGGGAGAGTTAGGGTTGTTTTTTTGGGATAAATGGTACGTGAGAGATAGGAAAATATTAAATATAGAAAAATGGCATGTAAAATTATTAAATGAAGGTGGTTGGCAACGTAGGGATGTTTAAAAGGTGGTTGGAGGGTGTAAAATGTTAAATAAAGGAAAATATTTGATAAACTTATAAAATGAAGGCCTAGGTAGAACCAAAAAGAGAATTTAGTGAGGATAAAAGGTAGGAAAATATTAAATGAGGCTCTAGAGATAATAAATGGGATGTGATTAGGATAGTAAAAATGAGTAGGGATTAATTAAATGGGATTAACGGTGAATTAGGGGAAATAAAATAAATTATGGGATAATATTGGAAATTGGGAAATTCAAATAAGAAGTGAGATATTCATGTAAAATATGAAGACGAAGGGGAGTGAATGTGGGATGAGGGGGGAAGAAGTTATTTGTAATGAAAATGAGTGTGAAGAATATTAAAGAGCATGAAGAGGTATAGAGCAATATCCTGGATGGTTAAGGAGGCATATGGGTATGCGAAAGATGGTTGAGAATCTCATAAATAGTGAAAAAAATAATGGGAAGAGGTAGCTCAAATGTTACAACATACATCGTAACTACAAAAAGATGTGATAAAGCAGAGAAATAAAGGAGTAGATGGAAGATTTGGTTATTAGTAGAAATGTAAAATATAAAGTTAGAATATTTCTGATCATGGATGGTTGTAGGGACTTAACAACCAAATAATCACAATGCTCAAGTTGGTGTGGCACAACAATGATTTCTAGATGGTTATGAGTTTGATCACAATAGTAAGGAGCTCAGGTTCAATTTTAAGTCTGAGCAGAAAGCTCTAGAAGCATTTAGAAGGAACCAACCCACCCAAAAGATATTTCAAATGACGAGAGATTAATGAGAAATAAAATCTATAAATGGAGGTTGAGTTCATGATTGTAGGGTTGTTGTTATATAGCTAAGTACTAGCGCGTAATCAGAATGTAAAGGAGAAAGGTTAGGAAAGCCAAATCTGAATTTGTTGAATGTACATGAAGACACTAGAAAACCAATCTAGGATAGGTCCACAATAGAAGCAAAAGAGTCTTTTCATTGCTGAACGATATATTTTGTAATCTTCATAGAGAGTATCTACATTTATATATCATTAAGGCAATAGAATTAATATAAATATGTAATCGATTTGTATACTTTTTTGCATGAATCTATAACAAAGTGGAGTACACTATCCATTAATAAAATTAATATTAATGGTGGAGCATCTCAGGTTAAAGAAAATAATGTACTAATTTTGGTTGAATATAGGTATGTGCGACAATGAAAAGTGCAAGGAGTGAAGGGATAAGTTGCAAAAGAATGAAGTGGTGAATGTGTAGAAGAAGTGGAGGATTTAAATAGTGGAGAGAGGAACACAAATTCTAAAGTATTATAAATTCAAGATAAAGCACAGAAGTTTTAAGGGATGTGGAATAAAGTGAGGCTTACAAGAGTTTGAAGTAGAGAAGAGAAGAAGAGGAAGACATGGAAACAATGCATAACAATGTGTGAACATATTTTGGCACATAGAAAGAGAAAGGTTCTGCACAAGAGTGTGAATTATTTTCACGTAAGATGGATATTACGAAGGAAAAATGAGAACATAATTAAGAAGATCATATGAAAATGATAATTTCCTGCACGGGGTGTATGGATTTTTGGTGAATGCATCGTAATTTATAGGAAGTACACAAGAGAATGTCAAAGGTTTATCCTGTGATGAGCATCGCTAATACTCATACTTTAATTATATTATATCTATCAATCTAGGGTGGTGTTAATGGTTGTTTTTAACAAAGGGAACATTAGGAATTTCTCTCAACATGTATTTAATAACAAAATTAACTAAATAATGACTGATTGTAATGATAAAATGTAATGCATTGGAAGAAAATAATATTAAATAAAAAATCTAAATATTTTTAACACAGTTTAACATTGAAATGGTAAATGTATCCAAAATGACATAAAGGAAATAACAATAAATCTCCCTTCTTGTTGGGTAGGATTTTCCCTAACCCCTTCCCTTCGATTATATTTAATGCTAGAATTCACACAATAGAGTTTTCTCCTAAATATGTAATTTTATTCCAATAAAATAATATGCTTTTATAACAAATCAAATAACTGAACTGAACCAATAAATATAAATACATTAGATCTTTTATACAAGAGAAATCCTAGTCCCTCTGAGAAACCTAGTTTATTCTCAGTAACTAACATCTACTTAACTAAATTTTGACTAAAACAATGACTATCTATTCTAAGGAATACAATTGTGGAAGGAGTAGTCTTCGAAGTGTTTGGATTTCAATTAATCTTGCTAATTGTAGAGGATGTATGTAATTGAATCCTTAGGAGAGTCATTCGGTGCTACAAGATTCTTCAAATATCAAATTGATTGTAGAGAATCATGATGATAATCATTCCTTAGGTGTTGGATTCATCACGTATCCCAACAAATGAAGTGACTGAATCTCAAAATCTGCATGAATGTAGGTTAAGGTAGTGGCACGTGTTTCATGCTCATGTTGTTGTGCTGCCAACTATATCACTATTAGCCCAAGCTATTTATCTTCTTGTGTAAATCCCATATTTCAACGAATTTAGTGTCAATTAATTGGATGATCTTGGCATTGTAAAGCGAGTCCTACACTAATGCAAAGTCGATTCATGCTCCATAAGGAGATTCCTGCACCAGTACACCAATTAAGTCCTATGCTAGTGCAATTTACTCATTTTATAACTCAACATATGCTTTTCCAAATGTATTGTTAATACTCATAAAAAGATCAATCTAATTGATTATTGAGGAAGAAATAACAAGCATATGCACAAAAGTCCTTAATAAATATAGTAAAGTATTAGTTATAAACATTCAACATTATACATTGTGCAATATGATATGAAAATAATATGGGGTTTCACATGGGTTTAAACATAACAAATTGGGGATTCATCACTCCCCCATACTTAAGGTTTAGCTGGTCCTCTTGTTACCTATTCATTTGCTCCACTATCCTTCAACATTTATATTCATTGGCAAAAGTTTTCAAAGTCTAATCCAATACAGTATTATAGAACCCAAAGTAATCAATGACATTTTTTCTCCAACTGTTATAACTTCCTTCTTGCTGCTCATCTGTAGAATCCTATAATAGTACTAGAGCAATCACCAATGGATGTCAATACCGTATTCTAATCCACTTCTCATATAGCTCAAGAATAATTTTGTAGAGGTCCTTGGCCCTTGTAAGTGACGAACCGAGGTTGGCTGGTGAAATTACCTCCTTTTTCTTTCAAGTTTCTGGAATTAGTTCATATCTTACTTTCCATGAGAGGAAGTTTACATTGATTGTTGGGTGTACCTGCTCCCTAAAATTTTTGACACAAGTTTTAAGAATATTTTTGTATTTTTCCACTAGACATAAATAGTATATATGTGACCAAAACATGTTAAACGACCGAATGGGGGCAGGAAGATCATGCCTCATCAAGAGGTTGATTATAGATTCTTCTTGAAAAAATGTGGCCCTTTGATTCCTCTATTCACCCTGGTGCCTAAGAGTAGAAATAATTTTTCTTTATTCTACCTCCACCACATAGAAATTAATGGGGATCTCAATTTTCTCAAGGAGAAGAAATTTTTGTACATAAAATTCACAAAGAAAATTCTTTTCAACATCATTTCATGATGTTTATGCACCCACAAAATACTTTTCATCATCAAATTAATTGTTGTGCATAGCACGAGCTCTACATATTTTCCATTTGAAAAATTGTTCTTTCAAAAATAATGCATAAAAATTTGAAGGAGGTCTATATGAAAGAACTTTATCATATAAATGACAAACAAAAACCAAATTTTCTTTGAGAAATTTATTTTCCTCCATTCTTATTCTCCTTAGAAACTACCATGATCTTGTAGTATTATTCCATCCATTTGACCATTCCCTCCAAAACAAAAATTTGAGGAAAGACAAAGTCAGTTTGATTTGTATGTTTTTCCATGATTATAGCCTTTGTTTATTTCTTATTTTCTTGCAAGAATAAAGGTGATGTGTTGAGTTCCTTTGTTCTGACCTAAAGGGAGTGGATTTATTTCTCTCTCTTTTCCAGGGTTTCTGGAGTTAAAGAGTCGCCTCTTCCTATTATTCTATAATCTGATGCAACTGTTGAATTTCTTAGTTTTTAGCAGCCTCCAACTAGGAGAAGTTGGCTTCCTTGGCTTCAAGAAGAAACTGGAGATGAGTGATTCTTCCCTAAGCCAATTGTACCTCAAACTAGAATTTAGACAAGGACAATACTTGTGGAATAACTGTATCAAAATAAGGGGGAGAACTAGGTCTTCCCTCCACCAGAGGTGTTTTCCCTTTCTCTATGATAGGTGACTATGTAGTTTTGGATAGGGAATGCTTAATTTATTTATTTTTGTATCAGGAACAGAAGGTTACATTCATTTATGAGGAGACACTAGTGGGGTCTTAACCATGGTTTTCATTATTGCCACTGCTTCTTGTTCTTCCTTGGAAGGTACAATTTCAATTGGGGTTTTATGTAGGGATTTTGTATTCCTAGAGTTCCTGAGGCACTTTTTATGTCTCGCTGAGGTGGAGGGTGCTTACTCCAAAACTACTTCAGAATTTATCACACATTGCTTTTGAAAATTCAACCATTTTATAATTCTTGGCTTCTTTCTAACAAATTGGTGCTTGCAAATCAAATGGATTAAACCCTGAAAATTTAAATAGGAGGTACCCTAATGAAACTTTTATGATGCAGAAAAAATAGAATCATAAAAAAATTAAGGAAAATTTATATTACACTGGGGTATAACTTGACCATGGCAAAGGTGTATTAAAGTTCTCGACACACATCCCAAAATAATTTCATATTGTCCTTCACATGTGAAGTATTTGATTACCCATTTGGAAACTACTGCCAAGGGTTTAGGAAGGGTGATTATTTTTATTCCTTTAGCTTTACCGTTATTATCTTTTACTAATTCTTTTTTTTTTCCTTTCAAACTAAAAATCTTTTAATAATTTTAGCATACATTGTCTTGTTACTTATTGTTAAACCTCCCCCAGCTATTCCTCAAAGATGATTGATTACAAATGGTTTGAAGGGAGTTTTCTTACCTTGAAAAATGGAGTATCCTTCTTCCACGTTTCTAGCAAATTCCTTAGTCATTTTTATGTTAAATTCCTCATAAGCAACTAGAAATTTTATCCAACTTGCTTTCCCAAAAATCTCCACCGACCTTACATTGACCAAAATTTCTACTAAAGAGGGTTGTTCATGCCTAAATACATGCCCCATGACTGATTTAGAATAGGTAGTGAAAGGTAAAGGGTATAGGATTAGATATACATGGTTTACATGGACGTGGGTAAGCACAAGAGTGAATGGTGGCGTAAGGATGAGAGGGAATTTTTTTGAAGGTAACAGTGGAGCAGAAATGGTTTGAAATTAAAATAACCAATTTGGGAAAGCTTTTGATGGAATCCAAAAGTGATGAGAACATTTATTGGGCATGTGTGGAGATTATTATGGATGGGAGTTATGCATTTGGTGTGTATTTGTGAAGCATGGGAAGTTATGGGAAATGGGAGAGACAATCAATTTACACAATTATGATAATTAATGGCTCATAAATTAAAACTTTCCAACAGTCAAGAAGGGTATTAGTTGAACATACCTTATTAAATTATCTTGTCACATCATTGGCTTCCATTTCCATGGTTATTTGATCCTCCATCCACGCGTGGTCCATTGTTGCATGTCAGATTCAAGGGTGGTGACCACCATTTCTGGTTTTTGGTCACATGAGTTTAATTTTTTAAATTTTTATAGAATGAATGGTTGGCATCTCTAGTTTTTATCCAATTCTATAGAGGGTGATGACCGCTATTTCTAGTTTTCAATCATCTTCTCTTTAGTCCTTTATAGAAGATAGCTCAGTTATGAGTTGTGTTGGACAAAGAGAATTTTTCCACACACTTCAAGTATGAATCTTCTTGAAGTTCATTCTGAAATACTTATTTTGATGTTGGTTTATGGTAAAACCTTAGTCTATGCCCATTCTCCAACATTACCTTCCTCTCTCCATCAATTTGAATTAATTGGATGCTACCATTGTCGAGACTTGTTCAATATGGTATGGGACCATCCATCTTGT
The DNA here is from genome assembly GCA_019776745.2 of Taxus chinensis. Taxonomy (NCBI): domain Eukaryota; kingdom Viridiplantae; phylum Streptophyta; class Pinopsida; order Cupressales; family Taxaceae; genus Taxus; species Taxus chinensis. The sequence goes on along the minus strand of CM034152.1, from coordinate 239,005,753 downwards.
CTAAAGTTTCCCTTTGAAATCATTGTACTTTGAATCAAATACCAAGGCCCAATCCCCTTTTAGGAATTTTATTTGTTTTATGTGTTTTTCATGCCATACCTAAGTCTAGTGTTGAATTATTTCAGTTTAATGTAGTTCTTGAAGTCTAATTTCATGCAACTCATCTAGTCAAACAATCCTTTCTTATGGTGCCTCATATAATTCAATTCCCACATCAGCAATTGTCATCAAAGTCTGAATCTCAAATTCCATAGAGAGAATGGGCTGCTTCCCATAGAGTAATTCATAGGGAGTAAACCTTTAGGTTTTTTTCCAAGTCTTTTGTATTCCCATACTACTTCATGAAGTTTTTAAACTCAATTCTTTCTTGTCATATCTATTGTTTTTGTTAAGATATTTTACAAATCCCTATTAGTAACCTCTACTTGACCGTTGGACTGTGGGTGGTATGGAGATGGCTTTTTGTGTTCCAGTGAGTATGTTGCCACAAAATAATTGATTACCCATGACATGAATTATCGTCCATGATCTGAAAAATAGATCTTGTTGCTCTAAACCTCTAGAAGATATGGTCATAAGAAATATGCAATCTTATAATCTCTTGCATAACATAGTTCCTATACTTTAGCCCAAGTGATGAAATAATCAGTAAAAACTAGGATGTAGTCCTTCTCTTGAGAGGTTGGGTAAATTGGTTAAGTAAAATCCAATCCCCATTTCTCAAATGGTTCCAGAACAATTTGAGGTTTGAGTGGCATTTCAGATGTAAATGATGGTTTCCCTATCCTTTGGCATTGATCACGTCTCCATACATACCTTTGACATCCTTATACAAGGAAGGCCAATAGTAACCATCTCCTAGAACTTTGTGAATGGTCATTTGAACTAAATAATGCCCTCTTGATGGTTCATGATGGCATGCTCTAAATATTTCAAATAATTCATTATTAACTAAAAACATGTATAACACGGTCGGGTCCACATTTGAAAAGAATTACATTTAACCATGTATAAATCACACTCTATTTAATTAATTTTTTTCCTTACTTTTGTGTGAAAAATGTTGGAAACTTCCCTGTGGCCACGTAATTAGCCAATTTGCATACTAAGGAGAGGTAGTAGAAAATTGTAAACAGATGTTCATCTAGAAAGTCATCATTGATTTGCTCCTCTTCATATGAAGTAGTTAGTCTTGAAAGAAAACCAGCTACCACGTTGGATTTACTTGGTTTATCAATGATTTTAATGTTAAATTTATGCACAAACAATGACCACCTTTTAAAATTACCATCCACTAAAGGTTTGTTCATTAGATATTTGATAGCAAAGTGGTCAGTGTGAACAATCACTTCATATTTTGTAATAGAATAGTACAACTTGTTGATTGCATATACAACTAGAAGAAATTCCTATTATGTTATGGTGTAATTGCTTTCAGAAGGGGAGATATTTTTACTGATGTAATAAATAACATGCAATAACATGCATAAACTCTCTCTCTTCATTTTGTCCAAGGATAACAGCTACTACTTGATTGGAGGACTTTTTTTGTATATAGAAGGGAAGCTTCTAATTTGGACCTCTCAGTACTGGTGTGCTTACTAACATTCCTTTGATAGCATCAAAAGCTACATTCATGCTTTTGTCTATTCAAATTCATAATCTTTAGATAGGATAGAAAATAATGGAGAATTTATCATGCTAAAATATGAGATAAACCTTCTATATTAACCACCTTGGCCAACAAAAATTCTTACCTCTATCTCGCTAGTGGGAGATGGGAGTGTTACAATGATACCGTCCTTGTCTAGGTCTACCTTGATCCCTTTAGCTAAAACATGATAGCCTAAGACAATCCCTTGTTCCGTCATGAACAAAAAAATTTAATGGTTCAAGGAAAATTGATATTTTTCACACTAAGAAAGGACTTTGTTTAAATTTTTGACCACCTCTCATGATGTTACTCCATAAACTATGAAATCATCCATGTAAATCTTGACACGGTCATGGGTTAGATTAGAAAGTATTACCAACATGTCCCTTTGAAAAGTAGTAGGAGCATTACATAAACAAAAAGGTAACACCTTATAAGAAAATGTTCCCCATGGGTAGGTGAAAGCTGTTAATTTGTTTTCCTCATGAGCCACTGTTATTTTATTATAACTGTTGAATCCATCAAGAAATAAAAATTACCTTTTTATAGATAGATTTTCTAAGACTTGGTCAATAAAAGGTAAGAGAAAATAATCCCTATGAGTTGCATTATTTATCTCCCTATAATCCACACAAACTTTTCATTTCCCATTCTTTTGTGGAACTATGACTAATGGACAAACCCACTGACTGTCTGAGATTGGATAAATGAATCCAACCTTCAAAAAAAATTCAATCTAAGTTTTCACAACATCTCTTAGAGTAGGTTTTATCCCTTTTTAAGGTTGCTTGAGTCGTATAGAATCAGTGGTGTAGATGTGATGTGTATAAATACCAAGATGAATACCCTTCATATCACTATATCCCCAAGAAAAATCTTGGGGATGATAGCATAATAGTTCAAATAGGGTTTTTTTCTCCTAACTTCTATGCCAACTATTAACTATCAGTCTCTTTCTTCGGAGAATAGGTAATTTTTTGGTAGCTGGATGATCAGAATCTATAACAATATTTTCTCTCAATAATGCATTTAATGGACACGTGTGTGGTAGTAACCTGTGAACAATAATAATGTTTTGAAATCTAGACTCAGTTAGATCTATATTTCATGTAAATGGATAAATGATGGGTTGGTCATTTTTATCTATAAAATAATATCTTGTTTCCGTTAGTTGCAATGTAGGAATTGAATTATATCTGATGTAGGACTCGAGCGCAAGACTCAAAATGAATCTAGCACAAGAATAAGGAACAAGACATATACTCCTTCCAACACAAGGCTCATAGTCACCATATTGAATTTCATCTAAGTGTTCTTTAGTTATGACCATCGCTAGATTAGATATTATGTCATCTGAATAATTGGAATTTTCCTTATACCATTATTTTTTGTCTATAGCAAAAGGTTTTGCAACATGGTATATTGATAATTTTTCCAAATCCTATCCATTTGTAATCACCATGTTCACTGTTAATGAGTCAATTAAGGTGGCAATTGTAGCCAACCAAGGGTGTCCTAGGATTATAAGGTATCTAATCTTTCTGTTCTTCATTTTTATGATCATGAAGTCTACCAAATAGTCCACAAATTCAATAGTTAAAGTGACATATTCTATAATTCCCCTTAGCTTGTTCACATATTATTCTACCATTTGTAACACTATAGAGGTTTGTTGTGGCTCATGAAGTGCTAGGGTGGGTAGAGTATATGTTGTCATAACATTAATAGAAGCCCCTAGATCTAGTAAGACATTAGGAATCTGGACATCTCTTATGCAAACTATAACAATAGGACTTCTAAGGTCGCCGTATTTAGGAGGGGTCATATTCCATACTAGAATACTAGAAACTTTTCCATCAACATGAATGGGTTTTGGTTAGTTCTTTCTTCTTCCTGGATTCTTAAATCAAAGCTCATTGATTGTCTTGTTTAGTTAAGGAATTTCCTTAAAATATTGCAACAAGGGAATACCAATACTCAAATTCCTTAGTCCCTAAAATAAATCTGACTCTGGTTGTTTGAGAACTACAATACTGTGTTTTTCTGAGAGCTTGAATGGAAAAGGAATGTCAACGTTTGGTTGAGGAGTTTCCCTAACAAAAAGACTAGGCTGCATTCTTTTTGGATTAATTGTATGCTCAGGGATTTCTTATATCGCATTAGATGAAGGTTTTGAGCAACCTTTCCCTCAGCGTGGAAATAGATTCTTTCAATCCATAGAATTTATTGTGGGGTTTTTATCTGATTCCATAGTGTACACTAGGTTACCATGCCTCACATTTTCGAGATTTTCTACCATTTGTGCAGGGATCTGTGGTTGTGTAGGTTGATCGGATGGGGTAGCATTTGTAGGTCCAATCAACAAGGCTTGTTGACCTTCGGATCTTATTTGATTATAATATTGTTTCCTATATCCTTGAGGTACATTCCAATGTTGTTGGTACTAAGGATTAAACTGTTGAAATGGTGAAATTTTTGGATGTGGAGCCCAGAGTTTTTGATAATAACTTGGTGGTACATTCCATTGTGTGCTCCACTCCTGTGGGGCTTATTAAACCCAAGGTTGGGGGTTTGGCCATGGAATTATGGGTATAAAATGTCATATCTATATCTTTTAAAGTGGAGAGAAATAATTTAAGCTTCTAGGTGTCGGAAGTGTAGTCATAGGTTTGACATAAAACCTTGAATTCAAAAAGGAATTGGTCAGGGTCTTCTGCAACTAATCCTCGAAAGGTTGGTAACATGGAGGGGGATATATTTTTCATAGGATATTGATCATTAGGATCTAGTTGTATGGGGTAGGTAAATTATCTACCAACTATAGGGTTTCTATTGTATGCACCATTGCAATTCTCTACTTCATCAGCCATCCTTCCTTGGTCAGCAAGTTGTTCCAAAGGTTGGTTTTGAGGGGGGTTTTGTAAATTTAAACTAATGAATCTACCTCTATGGTCTTTAGGTCTAAACATAAAATCCTATCATACTGGGAATAATTCCCTAGCTATCAGTACTGAACTTGATTGTTGTTTTTCTACTTAGTCCAAAAACATAGGATTCTTATTGTCCTAAAGGATCTTCTAACTTCACAAAGCAAGAGTTATGTACCTGAAATTTCTAAATGGAAACTTACCAAACAACCAAGAAATATATTTAGCTAGCATGTTAACCTTTGATAACACCTTGAAGTCCCCGGAAATGGTGCCAAAACATGACAAGCATCATTGATACTTGTACTTTGGTTATATTATATCTATTAATCCAGGTTTGTGTCCATGGATCTTTGCAACAAAGGGAGCAATAGGAGTTTCTCTCAACACATACTTAATAACATAATGAACTAAAAAATAACCAACAACAATTATAATATGTAATGCATTAGAAGTAAAGAATATTAAAGACAAAATCTAAAGATTTTTAACACAGTTTAACATTGAAATGGTAAATGCATCCAAAATGAAAGAAAATTAAAAAAAGTAAATAGCCCTTCTCATTGGGTAAGAGTGGCCCTTTCCTGTCACTTCGATCAGGTTTAATGCTATAATTCACATAACAAAGTTTTCTCCTGAATCCATAATTTTGTTCCATTGAAAGAGTATGCATTTACAATGAATGAAGTAACTGCACTGAATTGATAAATCTAAATACATTAGCTAATTTATACCACAAAATCCCCAATCCCTCTAAGAGAACTAGTTTATTTGCAATAACTAATATTTACTTAATTGAGTGTTGACTAAAACAATGACTATCTATTCTAAGGAGTATAGTTATGGAAGGAATAGTATTTGAAGTGTTTGAATTTAGATTAATCTTGTGAAATGCAGAGGAGGTTTGTGATTCAATCCTTTGAGAGATTCAATTGGTGTTAGAAGATTCTTTAGATCTTAGATTGATTGTAGAGAATCACGGTGATAATAAATCCTTAGGTATTGGCTGTGTCACGTCTCCCAGCAACTGAAGTGACTGAACCTAATAACTTGTATGAATGTAGGTTTAGGTAGTGGCACACATTTCATACTCATGTTATTGTGTTGCCAGCTGTATCACTAGCAATACGAGCTATATATCTTTGTCTGCAAATCCCTTATTTCAAGGAATTCAGAGTTAATGAACTAGAAGATCTCGACATTGTAGTGCAGGTCCTGTACTAATGCTAAGTTGAGTCCTATGCCATAAGGTGATACATGCACTAGTACACCAATTGCATCCTACGCTAGTGAAATTTAATCATGTGATAAATCAAGATATGTTTTTCCAAATTTAATGTTAATGCTCATAAATAGATCAATTTAAGCCATTGTTTACGAAGTAATAACCAAATAAAAATAATAAGCATATGCACAATAATTTCTTCAAAAACATAATAAAGTATTAATTATAAACAATCGACATTATACATCATGCAATATGATATCAAAATAATATGGGGTTTCACATGGGTTTAAACAAACCAAATTGGGGATTCATCATCCTGAAAGTTTGAGTGCGCGACTGAATTATGAAGTGGCTTACAATAGGATGAAAGAAGTTCTCAACAGAGTAGGTGGATGGTAGAAAGTTACATGGGTAGTCATAACTATATGATCAAGGTGGATGAAAATGAATTAACAATCAAAGGATTCCAATCAATAGGTTAAAATTACACAACAAGGATGTTTAGATGTTATAGAAGTAGCTCGAATCATTTATGAGCTTGAAGGCTAACTCAAACTTTGAGTAGGAAATATGGAAGCATCTAAAATAATTCAGCAAGGAGAGAGAAGGGGAAAATTGAAACTATAATAGAAGGTCAAATTAACCATTCAAAGAAGTCGACGCCAAAAGGAAAAAGACTAAAAAGGAAAAGAGTTGAATTTGTTGAATGTGTTTCAATGTACAAGGTAACTAGTCTAGGCTATGTATAGGAGTGACACTAAAAGAGTCTATAAGTAATCCATTAGAAATGTTTGTAAGATCTTCTATATAAATTGCATGTTGATGTGATAAAGGACATAAAATAAACTAAGAGAAACTTTAGTGTTTCATCCACTTTGTGGAACTCTGCAAAAAACATTGGGTCATCTCGATCCCATGTCGCCATCATATGCTATCAGATTTGGTTCTTTTCCAGTGGCAAGGAGAGAGAAATGCTAGAAAAATGTCAAACATGATGCAATAAGAAAGGATATTATGTTATCCACTATGCAAAAAATGAGTAGAAAACACTAGAGGAGATATTAAAGTGTAGTGATGAAAGAGTTAAAGGAGATCCAATGTCTCGTAGAAGAGGTGAAATAGATTCGGTAGTGATGAGAATGTTGCAGAAGATAATGGGAAAGTTAAGGGGTGTAAGGATTGGACTGGAAGAGGAAGACCATTGAGGATTTCTTGGAACTTAAGATAATAGTGAGGGAGAAAAGATGGTACATTGTGAAAATTCACTAGAGAGTCATGAAGGACTCAGAAAAGATTCAATGACACAAGAATTTGAGGTGCACATAGAAAGAACCACATATGTGTTAGAAGAGTGAAGTATTACTGGATAATTAATTGTGTAATAAGAATAATTGTGTGGGGATTGTGGAGACATTATATTAGAAAAGAGAGAAGGATGATATAGAAGTATCTTGGATAAGAGATGTCAGTGTGTAGTATTTAGTGGATTCTTCTATGTCTATGGAGATAGAAAACATCAAACAGTTGAATGTCCAAGAGCATGGCACTGAGATGATGTGCACTAGAACCCAATCCATTGATAATGTAGAGGAAGATAGGGGCAAGGAGAAAATTTGTGAAGTGTGTGCAAGATATGGCCAAGGATTGGAAAAAAGGGTGGAGTCATAGGAGAGGTGAAAAATATTCTAGAAAAGGTGTAAGACTATGGACAAGTGCTACTAAGTAGTGGTTAACAACAAAAGCACCAAAAATACTGTTGTACAAAATATTTTGTAAAAGTTATGATTGGCATGCATAAGTAATCCCAACCCATACAAACTGACCTTTTTGGTTGAAGTTCAAGAAGGAATTGTGCACGAGAAATGAAAAATAGAGATGAAGATCAAGAGATTTACCAATTGAGTGATGTGCGACATCCTACTAATGGATGCATGTGATGTCCTATTGGGAAGGCCATGACAATATGAAATAGAAATTCTCTACGATAGAAGAGTAAATACAATAAAGGTGCAAAAGGATGGGAAGACATATCCCCAATAAGAGAAGAAGGTGATAAAAACAAAATCCACTTGGCAATGTGTAAAGGAGAAGATCGAGTGTGTGTTAGAAACTAATAGGGTGGTGTGAAAAATAATTTGAAGAATGCTATATTAGTAGTTGAGCTAAGGGTGAAGGGTGAAGAAGGAATCACCAAGGAGTTCATGAGGAAAACTCACAAGAGCAGAATAAATGCAAGAGAGTACATTTTATCCAGATGGAAGTGCGCCAAGATATTATGTAGGAGGTTGAAGAAAGAGATGAGAAGAAGAAAAGTGACCATTAGCACATAGCGGAAATTGACATAATGTCACACTTTGAGGCCATCGAGAGGGAAAGACGATAATTGTGGGGAGTCCTAGCTAAGGGATGAGAGGAGTGCATAAATGAATATTGAAAAACTAAGGAAACTCTGAGCAGTGGAGAGAAAGATTGTACGGATGAAGGCACAAGGAAATGGGAGCACATTTTCGAAGCGAAACAAATAAAAGTGAATAATCCCGCAAAGGAAAGGAAAGAGTGGTTCATTGGGAAGACTGTGAGAATTGGAAAACAGCGAGGCACATGATGAGAGATACAAATGTATAGTGACCTCATAGGAGATTAACATGAAGAAGAGAAAGATAATGGAGGGTGAGACTTCAATGAAGGATAAATATGATAAGTTAACTATACATATTATTGTTTTAACAATAATATTTATAGTTTAGACATGATTGAGTTCTTTCAACCATTGCGCACTAATATAGGGAAGTTTCATTTGGCTTGACTCCTATTCTGTAGGATTTCCATTACCTATATATTGTAATCATGTTTATTTATTGCTATAAGGAAACATAATTATTCTTAATTGAATTTGTTGCTATGTTTTCATTTGGCATCATAGCGAAGGAGTTTTGTGGCCCATGTGACAGATCTAAGTGAGCATTGTGTTTTTTGTATACCATTTCAAGCAGAGCCATGCATCTATTCAATACATTCATGTAGAATTACGTTTATTTCCAAATTTCAATGAGGTCTACGTTCGGTATAGTCCTGTTATCAAGTTGAATAGTCGTACTATCTATTTGGCAAGAGATCGTCTATTGGTTTGTGAATTAAAGCTCAACGAATGTGGTTTCGATTTTTTTATTTATAACAATGCACAGCTATCATTACTTGAGATCAGAATCGGTTGTACTATTTTCATGCATCTGTTGTCTACAGTATAACCCACTCTTGGATTCAAGTCATTCTGATGTTTGATCGTGAATAACTATTGTAGAACTGTAATATCCGCATTCGTGGATCGACTTGTAGACCTACATACTCCTCTTTTGGAAGTGGCGTAACTTCTATGTACAATCAATGTCATGTTTCAATTAGTCTATCAGTTGCATATCAACGTCCTCACCAACTTCGAGTGTACATCTCCAATAATCATATCATGTTATTTGCGTGAAAATCAATTGGTCTGATATCTACGTCTATGGGCATTTAACAAAAATCATCAATGGTCGATTATATTAGTGCAATCAAGTTTTTACTAATTATATACATTTTTTTGTCCAAGATTCGAAAGTGCGTGTTGATCCAAACAAGCTATCTTCCTAAGTGACAGCTGTTTCAAGCATGCAAAGAACCAAACATAGTTTATATTAGTTTTATATCCATCTCAAATTGAAATTATATTTTGGATTCATTGGGACGGGATCAAGATTTGAACCATGCATTAGAGTTGTTTTTACATTTCGCAGAACTCACATCGGGTTAGTCAATCTAGGCATCAATCTGGATTGCATTTGAGCTCGTAATCGTGGCTTCAAACTATAACTGCCAACCTGAGCATGCATTGAACTGGACATTATAAATGGAACCTCCCATGTCACTTATTGACGATCAAGAGTTGTTGACTCCCTTAACACATGCCCGTGGCCAAATATTAAAAAGGTCTTACTATCATAGTTTTTAAGTTAAGTATCATTTTTCCAAAAATTATTGGTATGCCTATAAGATAGGTTATTAGTCATTTGGACAAGTTTGAGTTTTATAAAGTCACTCATAGATTTAAAAAGAGTATATTTCCATTAGAGTTATTACAAGTGTTATCAAAGTTGTAGTAGTCCAGTCAATAGAGTTAGTATCGTATAAAATTTGTAGCAATAAAAAAATTTCCTCATCGATGTATTATCGAACATTCACTACAAATCATTAATCCTTATGATACAATCCAACTAAGCTAGCAACATGATATTGGAGGTCAGAGGTAACAGAGGAAGGAGGGAGATCAACACCTCTCGTCAGTTACCAACGATGGGGTTGCATACAATGTTGTTGGTACTTTTTTTAAAATATTTTTCTTTAGGTGTAGTGTGCATAAATAAGACATGGTAATAATTTCTTGCTAGCATTTGAAATGAGAAGAATGTGCATTGCAGATACTAAGAACAGTTGTACATGAGCGTAGCTGACTACATTGATCCTCTAACTACTGAGATTTGTTGATTGTTAAACTTCTTCATCGATCGGTCGGTGAAAGAGAATTCAATGGAAGAGAAAGGGGGAAATTTTGAGATCTCGTAAGTAGGTCCATTGGTGCAATTGTGATCATCCATTCAGGGATTCAATTTGGTGAAGCGGATGGTCATGTGCAACAAGATCAGAACGTGAGTACGCAGACCTAAAAGTATGTGCAAGCATAGGATTTTATTTCTAGTTCTTGAGATGTGCTTTATTCGCATGTAAACACTAAGGGGGGAATGTTAGGAAAATAATATTTACCATATGGTAAATAATTAGTTACCTCTGATAAGTTAATTATATATATTATTGTTGTAACAATAATATATATACATACATATATATATATATATATATATATATATATATATAGGATGTGATTGAGTTTGTTCACCCATCGAGCACTAATATAAGGAAGTAATTTTCGGGTTGATTCCTATTATGTAGGATGTTCACTGCCTATATATTATAACTATGTTTACTCATTAATCTAAGGCATCATAATTATTCTTAATTAAATTTGATGATAGGCTTTCAGAGATTCATAGGTTTCTTCAAAGGAAACTGATGCAAGAGCATCACAATACTTGTGAAGAACTTTGAATAAGCCTTTGAAAGTCATTGAGCATGTATTAGGAGTTTATAAGTTTCCCTCTAAGTCCTAAGGGTGAATATTTTAATTTTTGATGTAAATTCTCCTAGTACAAAGTATTAAATTGTAAATAGGAGTAGGAGGTGATTATGAATTTTCATATCTCCTAGAATATACATGAGAGGAGTACAAGAATAGCTTAGGATGTTGTGATTATCAATATTGAACTATTAAATGTCATAGTTGAGAATATCACTCAACAAAAATCCTTAAATTATGGTTGACAATATCTCTCAAAAATAGCAATTCTAGCTCTAGAAAAGGACGATCACGCTCAAGTCAAACACATTCAAGGGGGAGAAAGTTTGAATTCTTTTCTGATGAGAATCATAATCTAATGTTTTCAATGAGGAATAAATAAAGGAAAAATTAATTCAAGGTCTTTGTTTTGGTATATTTCTTACTTTCATGAGTGTTCATAATGTGGAGATTAACATTGGAATGAATTTGAGAGGTAATCTAGAGTTGGATAAGGAAATGTAGTTCTTCCATAATGAATTTTGTAAGTAATGTGTATATTTTCTTTTGTTTATCTAAGATGGTTGATTAATACAATTCTTAAAAATCTTTGCAAGTTGGGGTGTACAAGAATTAGGCCTAATTCTTAATAATAACAGGGATTTAGAGCATAGAAACTTCATATGATTGCATTCATAGTGGTTTGGTAAGATGCATGTCTCCTCTTATAATGATATGAGGCATTAATACCATGTTTGGTATGTGACCGATCTCTTAAGTGATATGGATTGTAAATAGATGTTAAGTTTGATGAGATTGTGTCTCTGAGTATTCTTGCTTATGAGAACAATAGGAAGGGAAAGAATAAATTGGGAAGCAATAAAAAAAGTTTGAAAATATTAGAAACTTCACATTTGAAGAGAATACACAGGTATGGATGAAACATTCTTTTAAAATTATTAATTTTTGTTCTCAAGAACCTAGTAAGCAAGCTACATGTTTAGTAAATGATGATATGGATGAAAATTACTCTCACTTTCAATATTTATGGGTTTTATGTAGAGGTATAAACATACTTGAGGTACAGGGAACTTACATCAATTTGAAGAAAAACCATTGTCTTATTCGAAACCCTCATTACTAGTAGAAACCCTTGCATGCACAGGGATTGTAGTGAAATGAGGAGGAAATTTCAATGTTTTTAAAATAAATAAACATCACTAGAAATAAATAATCCCTCATGATGTTAATAAAAACAATCTTGTAAGATTCTAAACATTTAATAGATCACCTAAAGAAGATATTGCAGATTTTCACTCCTTGGGTAAGATTGCGAGTGACAGAGGAAAACTTGGTAGGGCATGAGTTTTGGAACATCAAATCACCTCGTTTTCTTATGAACCTTTGTAATAATAACAATGAGGGATTAAAATAAGTTTTTCAATAGGAATTATTGCATTCCAGTGGACAAATTTGTCGATAATCATGACAGTTGGCTAGGTGGCTGGAAAATACAGTGAAAGACCTAATTTAGAAATTTACATTACAAAGGAAGTACTAGAAATATGAAGAGATTGATAATGAAACCTTCCAAAAACCTTAAAATCCTCAATATGTGCCAAGAATGATCATTATTTCTTGTTGAAGCCCTATAAAAATGCTGCAGTCTATGACAGTTGTCTTTTATAGACCTAGTTAAGGGTTTTAGGCACCAAATACAAACAATGAAGCATAGCGAGTTCTAGATCAAATCAAGACTTGAAATTTTGGGTATACGTAGACATATTGGAAGGTTAAATAATGATGTTATCATGGTCTTCTGGGAAACTTTTTAATCTAGAGTACATGGTCTTAAGAGACCCTAGAGGAAAGTTTTACTAAAGAGTTGAAAAGGAGCATTTTGGGGGCTTGAGATGAGTTTATGTGATTTTTCTAACACTTTTTAGTGTGTTTTAGAATTATCCAACCTTCAAGGATACCTAAACCACAAGGATACATGTTAAGAACATGAATTACTGAAATAATTCAAATTGAAAAAGGTAAGTTCCAAAGAGGATAAATTAATATCTTGTCTCTCAATGATTAAAGAACTTCTATATAATTGTATAAGACATTTCAAGAGGTGCGTATCGAAAGAAAGGTGATACTCCATAATTAAGTCCCTCATAAGACTAAATATTGCATTCTTGTATTCAAGAACTAGAGGCCTTGGAGAAAGGCAGCCTGATTAAGACAATAAATGAAATGTTTCCTTGATTATGATGAAGAGACAAATATAGATGCAAATTTGTTCAAATTTTCTTGTTTGGCTTTCCAAAATATACACTTGAATAAATTAATTTTCTAAATTATTTAAGAAAGGTATTTACATTATTGAATGAATGATATTGAGGAATGGAGGAGGGCTGAGCTAAGATGGTACAACATTTGTGGTATCAGAGCAGATGATGCCTTTAGTTTTCCTTTTTTTTCTAATATGCACATGTGCTTATTGATTGAAGAAAGATATTGCAGGGTTGTGAAGGAAAGGAAGCCATGAAGGCTTAAGAAGAAAGAGAAGTAAGAAAGCCTTAAGAAGAGCTTCCAAAGATCAATAAGTAGAAGGAGATCTTTACAAGATCCAAAGAAATTGTGATCTAGTAGCTTGAGGTGAAAAAGACTCAAAAAAGAGGAAAAAATGAGGTAGAAATAGTATGGAGAGTGATGAGAGAACTCTCTAAAGAAAAAGAGAGGAAGAGAAAATAGAGAGAAGAGAATCACCAAAGAGAGGTGGAAGAAATCAAGAGGATAATAGAGAGACTTTTATAAATAGAGATGATGATGGAAACCATGAGAAAGATACCAATCCAAGGAGTTGGATGGAGAATGAAGAAAATAGTTAAGTGGCCAGTGAAGCTACTTGTGAAGAAAAGAAGGCAAGAGATGATTGCCAAAGAGAGGAAGAAGAAGAGTGAGTCACCTAATTAAGATGAAGAGGTGATAAATGAGGTTCTCATTGTAGAGAACAAAAAGAAGAAGAATAATAGAAAAGTGTCATTGGTGGAGACACTTGAGAAGGTGTTTTGGTATTTTCTTATGATTTCTAACTCTGCATTTCATTTGGTATATGCAGTTATGAATGAAAAATTTGTAAAGGTCAAGAATAAGACCTTGAAGATAATAAGAAATGGGTCAAAAAGCAATGGGAGAGATGAAGAAGATATGAGAGATATTTGAATAGCTCAAGAAGAAGAGACGCACTTGGAGGCATCCAAAGAAGAGGATAATAAAACCATGTAGCTAGAAAACAAAGCTCTATAAGAGGAATATGAATTTAATGATGCATTGGAAGATGAACTAGAAAAGGCACATCAAAGAGAAGAGTTATCAGGAAAATAATTCTTAAGTAAAGACATGACCATGCAAGATAATGATGAGAAGGTAAAGATGAATGAGTATTTTGATTCTTTTCATGCATATAATAAGGAAATTATAAAGAGGCAACTCATAGGAAAAAATAAATATACACATGAGGTTTCCAAAGTGGATTTAACTTCTAAATCTAACATTTCTCCTTCTTCTAAGAATGCAAATGAAAATACATAGGTTGTGAAGATAATGAATGAGGAACAACTTAGTAGTTTGGCTTAGAAGAATCGCTACATAGTCCCTAAGTGGCTTAAGAAACCAAATATTCTAGTGAAGAATAAGGTATGGCTGATCAGGAATGAAAATAATGATGAAACTAAGGAGATTGAAGTTGATAGAAATAAGAATGTACAGGTGATAATGGCACTAAGAAGCCTATGGAGGAAACTTGAGGTAAGCTCAGAAAAGTAGGAAAGTAAAGGTAAAAGACGAAGAAAACAAGAAGCACTCTAGAAGATTGAGAAATATACAAGAGAAATGAAAGGTAAAGAAGTTTGGGATGATGATTCTCATGAGTATACTTCTAACTTAACATTTGAAATAAGTTTTAATGAGTTTTCTATGAGGCCCAACCTATAGCATGGTGAAGGTTCTAGCTTGGCTTGTAACAATCATTGTCATGATTAAATAATGGAAAAGAAAGAAGAATATTTGCACCTCTTGTATGAAGCAAATGATAACTTCTTGGAGAAGGAGGAAATAAGAGAATATGCTACTAAAAACCAAATATTTGGGAATGAGAACAATTATTTCGCACCTACATGTGATGAACTCAATGAAGAGATAGATGAGGTAGTTTTGAGTGAAGAATTGAAAATGATAAAAGAATTGTTGAAACCTTCTAATGAACCGTTTTTGAGCTCAGATAAAACTGATATTTTCATTGATCAGCTTGAGAAAGGGGAAAAGAAAGGGGGAAAAAATGAAAAATACTAAATTGAACATGGTCAATCAAGAAACATAGGAAAAACAAGAAGATCAACCTCATGAAGACCAACAATAGGCTTCATGGCCTCAAAAATTTTGTAATTAAAATTGCTTTTAATGTTTTGTATGCAAGTAAAACAGGTCATAAAATGGATGAAGAACTCTCGAAGCAAAGAAAACAAGAGGATAATGAATACTTATTTAATGATGAAGAAGAATTATGGAAATGGATAGCCAAGAAGGAAATAAGAAAGGACATGTACAAGAAGTAGAAGAGAAAGAAGATGAGATACAATGAATATAATAAAGAAATGCATTTACAAAGTCCATGGGATCTAGGCGTTCAAAGGAACATGAAGAAATTACAAATGGAAGGAACAAGAACTGATAAAGAAGAATGAGCAGGAGCTTATGGAAATTTTCAAGCTAGGTAGTCTGATGCAGGAGCATCATGATACTTATGAAGAACTCTGATTAAGCCTTTGAAATGCATTGAGCATGTATTAGGAGTTTATAAATTTCCCTCTAATTCCTAAGGGTGAATATTTGAATGTATGATAGAATTCTCCTTGTACAAAGTATAAAAGTGTAAATAGTAGTAAAAGGTGAATACAAGTTGTCATATCTCCAAGAATCTACATGGGAAGAGTATAAAAATAGATTAGGATTGTGATTATAAATATTTAACTATTAAAGGTCATCGTTGAGAATATCACTCAACAAAACTCCTTGAATTATGGCTGAGAATATCTGTCAAAAATAGGAATTAAATCTCTAGATAAGGACTATCACAGTCAAGTCAAACACATTCAAGGAGGAGAAAGCTCGAATTCTATCTGATGAGAATCACAATCTAATGTTTTCAACGAGGAAGAAATAAAGGAAAAATTGATTCAAGGTCTGTGCTTTGGTATATTTCTTACTTTTATGAGTGTTTATGCCGTGGAGATTAACATTGGAATGAATTTGAGACGTAATGTAGAGTTGGATGAGGAAATGGAGTTCTTCCGTAAGAAAAAAATTGTAAGTAATGAGTATATTTTCTTTTGTATATATGATTTGGTTGATTGATACAGTTCTTAAAAAGCTTTGCAAACAGGCGTGTACAAGACTTAGGCTCAAGTCTTGATAATGACAGAGATTTAGAGCATATAAAATTCGTACGAGTGCATTCATAGTGGTTTTGTAAGATGCATGTTTCCTGTTATAATGATATGAGGCCTTAATACCATGTTTGGTATGTGACCTATATTTTAAGTGATATGGATTGTAAATAGATGTTAAGTTTGATGAGATTGTGTCTCTGAGTATTCTTTCCTATGAGATCAAGAGGGAGGGAAACCATAAATTGGGAACCAATAAAAATGGTTGGACAATCTTAGAACCTTCACATTTGAAGAGCATACACAGGTATGAACGAAACATTCTTTGAAAATTATTAATTCTTGTTTTCAAGAACCGAGTAAACAAGCTACAGGTTTAGTAAATGATCATATGGATGCAAATTACTCTCACTGTCAAGATTTAGGGGTTTGATATAGAGGTATAAACATTCTTGAGGTACAGGGAACTTACATCAACTGTGAAGAAAGACCATTGTCTTATTAGAAATTCTCGTTACTAGTAGAAACCCTTGCATGCACAGATATTACAGTAAAATGAGGAGAAAATTTCAATGCTTTTAAAATAAATACAAGTCACTGGTAAGAAATAATCCCTCATGATGTTAATAACAACGATCTTGCAAGATTCTAAGCATTGAATAGATCATCCAAAGAAGATATTACAGATTTTCACTTCTTAGGTAAGACTGAGTGACAGAGGAAAACGTGGTAGGGCATGAGTTTTGGAACACCAAATCACCTCATTTTCTTAGGAACCTTTGTAATAAGAACAATGAAGGATTAAACTAAGTGTTTCAAGAGGAATTATTGCATTCCATTGGAAAAATTCGTAGATGATCATGACAGTTGGCTAGGTGGCTGGAAAATACAGTGAAAGACCTAATTTAGAAGCTTACATTACAAAGGAAGTACTAGAAATATGAAGAGATTGATAATGAAACTTTCCAAACACCTTAGAATCCTTAATAGGTTCCTATAATGATTATTATTTCTGGTTTAATCCATATAAAAATGTTAACAGTCTATGACAATTGTCTTTCACGGACCTAGTTAAGGGTTTTAGGCACAACCTAGAAACAACGCAATATAGAGAGTTCTAGATCTAATCAAGACTTGAAATTTTGGGAATATGTATACATAGGGGAAGGTGAACTAATGATTTTATCATGGTCCTCTTGGAACCTTTGCAAGATAGAGTGCATGGTCATTCTAAGAACATGGTCTTAAGAGACCCTAGAGGAAAATTTTACTAAAGAGTTGAAAAGGAGCATTTTGACGCCTTGAGATGAGTTTATGTGATTGTTATAACACTTTTCAGTGTGTTGTAGCATTTTATAAACTTCAAGGAGAACTAAACCACAAGTATGCATGTTAAGAACATTAACTAATACAACAATTCCAATTAAATAAAGGTAAGTGTCAAAGAGGAAAAATGAATATCTTGTCTCTCAATGATTAAGGAACTCTTGTATAACTTTAGAAGACATTTTAGGAGGTTTGTATCCAAAGAAAGGTGAAATTCCATTAGTAAGTCCATCACAAGACTAGAAATTGCATTCTTGCATTCAAGAACTAGAGGCGTAATGAGCAAGGCAGCCTGAGTAAGACAATAAATGAAATGTTTCCTAGATTATGATGAAGAGACAAATAAAGATGCAAATTTTTCCAACTTGTCTTGTTTGGATTTCAAAAATCTACATTTGAAGAAATTCATTTTCTAAATTAGTGAAGCAAGGTATTTACTTTCTTGAATGACTGATATTGAAGAATGAAGGATGGTTAAGCTAAGATGGTACACGAGAAACAAAGGAAGAAGGAAGCATCACAAAGAAGAAGGTAAAGATAAAGTTTTAAAAGAGGATGTGCATAGAAAAATGAAGTTTCCCCTAGGGAAAAGAAAGGTGGCTTGTAGTCATAAAAGGATAAGAATGCAATGAATAGAATCATAGTTAAAATAGGAGAAATTACATGAAGAATGTTTTACATCAAGAGAATGAAGATGGAGAAGAACATATGAAATGGAAGAGATAATGGGTATGCGGGAAAGAAGATTGAGAACTATTAGCGTTGAGGTTGAGTATGGGGAAGGGATACCATAAGGGTACAATGGGAATGAATACCAATATTGTGTGGAACAAATGCACAATGGATAATATCATAGAAGAAATAAGGCTAAAATTACATGGGGAGAAATTGAAAAGAAATGACATAAGTACACAATGAGAAAAAAATAGAAGAAGAGAATGTGTAATGGAAGATAACATAGAGAAGATGTTGAGATTAGATGACAACCATTCCTCTTTTGGTGGATCAAGATCCTATTATTCAACTTGTTCTTGTAACAAGACAACATTAGTTAGAATATGGATAGGAATGCATTAATGAATTCAGTTTTGTGTGAATGCTATAAATCCGTGTATGCCCATTGAGGATACACACAAAAAAATAGAGTTGTAAGAGGAAGAGCTATGCTGATTGTAATTTCCAGATTTGAACAATAAGAGAATCGATACCGTTGCTCCATGGATGTTTCCCTCTTGAGGGTTTTACCACGTAAATCTGTGTTTATGGTTTGTGTCTTTTTTGGATATTTAATTTTTTTTACTTGCTTTATATTTTGTTGTGCTTAATATTTTCGTGGCTATATAAGTTTCAAATAAGTGGTATCAGAGCAAGGTTGGAGGGAGGCCATGAGGGGTGAGTTTGAAGGGTGAATTCATTCGCTACGTTGAAGCGTGATGGCAAACACACATAGTGCTAAATTCAAGATCAAGAAATTTTATGGTAGCAATAAGTTCAAGTTATGGAAGGTCAAGATGTGGGATATACTGTGTGTGCAAGGAGTTGTGAAGGGGCTCATAGGAAAGGCAAAGAAATCCCTGAGTATGGAAGATGATGACTGGGACGAGATGGAAACTTGTGCTCTCAGTGTTATTCGCCTATGCTTGGCTGACGATGTATTATTCAACATTATGTTTGAAACAACAACAACAAGACTCTGGACAAAACTTGAAAGCTTGTATATGACTAAATCCTTGACGAATAGAATCCTCCTGAAGTGTCAGATGTATACCTTGCATATGAAGGAAGGTATGACAATTTCGGAACATTTAAATACTTTTAATACTCTTATTTGTAAACTAGACAGTACGGGTAACAAACTTTCGAATGAAGATAAGATGGTAACATTATTAAGTTCTCTACCTGAATCTTGGGATCATTTCGTAACCTCTATTAGTTTTAGTTATAAAGAGGTCATTAGCTTTGATGTTGTTGTTGGAGTTATGATATCTGAGGAAACTCGAAAGAGATCTTCTCCAGAAAATTTGACAACAGAAGTTATGATGGCCAGAAGAAGAACTACTGAGAGGGGACAACATTCAAAGGGATTAGTTAGATCCAAGTCAAAGGGCAAAAAGAGCAAGTTGAAGTGTTGGTTCTGTAACAAATCAGGACACCTCAAGAAAGATTGCTGGAAACGTAAAGAGGCATCTAAGAAGGAGGACTCTACAAAGGAGGCTAACATAGCCGAGAAGGACTCAGGTATGGTTGATGAGGTATTATCTACGTCTATTGTCTCACAGTACCATTATGACTGGTTAATTGATTCTGGGGCATCCCATCTCATGTGTTTGCATAGGAATTGGTATTCTACATATCAATCTATTGATGACGGGGTAGTTTACATTGGTAATGATGTTACATGTAAAATTGTTGGGATAGGGAGCATCAGAATTAAAATGTATGATGGGATTGTTAGAACACTGACAGATGTGAGACATGTGCCTGACTTGAGAAAGAATCTGATATCTTTGGGAGTTTTGGATTCTAGTTGACATAAGGGTTCAGTTCAAGGTGGAGTTTTGAAGATATCAAAAGGTATCTTGATAGTCATGAAAGCTAACAGAGTCAGGAACCTGTATAAACTTGAAGGAAGGACAGAAATTGATCAAGCAGGATTCGCATTAGAGGATGCAGGTGAATCCACTTGCTTATGGCATCAATGACTGGGTCATATCAGCGAGAAAGGAATTAAGGTACTTGCTGATTGTAAACTTGTTCCTAGTTTAAAAACTGTAGATTTAAAGTTTTGTGAGCATTGTGTTTATGGGAAACAAGCTAGACATAAGTTTAAACCTGGAAAACATACAAGTAAAGGTATCCTAGACTATATTCATTCAGACCTATGGGGTCCAACTCCGAAACTCTCATATGGAGGATCATCATATTTTGTTAGTTTTATAGATGATTACTCGAGGAGAGTATGGATCTATTTGTTAAAGAGGAAAGTTGATGTATTTAACACTTTTAAATAGTTTAGAACTTTGGTTGAAAAGAGCACAGGTAAATCCATTAAATGTCTAAGAACAGATAATGGAGGGGAATTTACTTCTAAGGAGTTTGAAAATTATTGCAAGAATGAAGGGATCGACAGGCATAAAACCACTATGTACACTCCGCAGCAGAATATCATTGTTGAACGCATGAACAAGACTCTTCTCGAGAGAGCAAGGAGCATGCTCAATAATGCAAAGTTGCAGCAGGAATTGTGGGGAGAAGCTTGGCTTACAACTTGTTACCTAGTTAATCGATCACCATCGATAGCAATTAACTGCAAGATTCCACAAGAGGTATGGACAGGTCAACCATGTAATTATTCTAGTCTTAGATTTTTTGGTTGTGATGCCTATGCACTTATTCTGAAGAGCCAGCATTCCAAGTTAGATCCTAAGTCACAAAAATTAGTCTTTTTTGGATATGGTGATGGTGTGAAGGGGTATAGATTATGGAATCCTACTTCCCATAAGATCATCATCATAAATGAAGATGTTATATTTGATGAAATTTCCCTCATGAAATCAGATGGAAAGAATGTTATGAAACAGGTTGATGTACCATAGTCACAACAAATTCAATTTGATATACATTCATCCACAGGTGAAAATCATGAAGATGTCTGTGAGCAGGATATTCATGAGGAAATCCCTTAGGAGGATGAGCAGATTGAAACACCTTAGGAAATTGAGGAAATACCACAACAATCTCTATGAAGGTCTACACGGATCAGATCAGTTCCAAGCAGGTATGATAATTTTGTCACTTCTGTTGCTTTAATTTCTAATGAAGGAGAACCAATTTGTTACAAAGAAGCAATAGAGGTTTCAGATAGCGACAAATGGAAACATGCCAAGAAAGAGGAAATTGATGCTTTGATTAAAAACAAAACATGGGATCTGATGGAACTTCCTAAGAATAGGAAATCAGTTGGTTATAAGTGGGTATACAAGTTGAAGAAATGTGTTGATGATGTTATTTCAAAGTACAAGGTGAGGCTGGTTGCAAAAGGATTTTCTCAAGAAGCAGGTATTGAATTTCAAGATAGTTTTTCACCAGTTGTAAAAATTGTTTCTATTCCTATGGTGGTAGCACTAGTTGCATTGCATAATCTTGAATTAGAGTAGCTAGATGTTAAAACTACATTTCTACATGGAGATTTAGATGAGGAAATTTACATGGAACAACCAGAAGGGTTCGTTCAAAACCGCAACAAGAGGTTTGTTTGCAAACTCAAGAAATCATTGTATGGCTTGAAGCAGTATTCAAGACAATGGTACAAGAAGTTTGATTCCTTCATGGTGAGCCATAATTTTACTAGGAGTGAATATGATCATTGCGTTTACTTTAAAAGGTTACATAATGGCATGTTCATTATATTGGTATTGTATGTTGATGATATGCTTGTTGCAAGCAAGAGCATGGTTGATATCAACAGGTTAAAGGCTCAGTTGGCTAGGACATTTGATATGAAGGATCTAGGAGCAACAAGACAGATCTTGGGCATGGAGATACATAGAGACAAGATGAAAGGCAAGATGTGGTTATCACAAGATAAGTATGTGGAGAAAATACTTCAGAGATTCGATATGGATAAAGTGAGACCAGTGAATATCCCTTTAGCTTCACATTTTAAACTTTCTCTAGGTTTGTGTCCTAGTAATGATGAAGAAAAGGAGTATATGTCTCATGTATTGTATGCTAATGCCGTAGGAAGTTTGATGTATGCGATAGTTAGTACTAGACCATATATTTAACATGCAGTTGGTGTTGTCAGTAGATACATGGCAAATCCAGGTAAAGAACATTGGGCAGTAGTGAAATGAGTGCTTCGGTATCTTAGAGGCACAAGAAGTTACTGTATCACTTTTGATGGTTGCAGTGATAACATTTGCGGTTATGTTGATTCTGATTTTGTAGGTGATTTCGACAAAAGAAGATCTACTTTAGGTTATGTCTTTACTCTTGCAGGTGGTCCTATTAGTTGGATGTCAAAGGTTCAAAGCATTGTTTCTTTATCCACTACTGAGGCAGAGTATGTATCTACTTCACATGCTTGCAAAGAGGCAGTATCGTTAAAAGGTTTATTGGGTGAGTTAGGACAGTTTCAGAAAAGTGTAAAATTTTTATGTGATAGTCAAAGTGCAATTTATTTGGCTAAGAATCCAGCTTACCATAGTAATTCAAAACATATTCCAGTTAAATACCATTATGTAAGACATGTTGTTGATGAAGGAAAAATGATTCTTGATAAGGTCCACACTCAAAATAATTGTGCAGACATGTTCACGAAACTGGTTATATTAGAGAAGCTGCAGTGGTGCTTGGATTCTCTTGGCTTGCAAAGTGATGAGCAATGAGCAAGGTATCAGGTTAATTGTTGTCAAGGTGGAGATTGTTGAGATTAGATGAAAACCATTCCTCTTTTGGTGGATCAAGATCCTATTATCCAGCTTGTTGTTGTAACAAGACAACTTTAGTTAGAATATGGATAGGAATGCATTAATGAATTCAGTTTTGTGTGAATGCTATAAATCTGTGTATGCCCATTGAGGCCACAAACAAAAAAATAGAGTTGTAAGAGGATGAGTTGTGCTGACTGTAATTTCCAGATTTGAAAAATAAGAGAATCGATACTGTTGCTCCATGGATGTTTCCCTCTTGAGGGTTTTACCACGTAAATCTGTGTTTATGGTTTGTGTCTTTTTTGGCAATTTAATTTTGTTTACTCACTTTATATTTTGTTGTGCTTAATATTTTTGTGGCTATATAAGTTTCCAATAGAATAGAGGTCGCGGTAGAAGGGTGACAAGATAACAGAGGAATGTGAGGTGATTATGAAGGAAGCTCCCATTAAGATGATAAGGGCATGATGGAAGAATGCATAATGGAAGGAAAGTTAATAAAATATGAATGTAGAAATGATAGAAGTATAGAAACGATGTTTAGAAAATATGAAGAAAATTTATGAATGCTTTAGCAGAGGTGGATGGATAAGGGTGAGTATAAACTCACAAAGGATGCTCGAGAAAGATATACACTAGGAAGAGGTGGATGGTTTATGGTGAGTGGAGGCTCACAAAAGGGAAAAAATTAGTGTGAAAGGGTTACAAAGAGGTAATAGAGGATTGGAAGAGGTGAAACAAGAACCAAATATGCCATAAAAAGGCATGTTATATATAGATTTTGGGACTAGATGTTATACTAGTCTGAAGGGTGCTCCTACCACTTACTAAGTATACTTCAGGTAAAACTCAAATGTTAAGTACCTCAGCTATTTGAGGTAGGATCATATTAGGTTCAAGAATATCTTGCACCAATTTTTAAAGAGTATGGGCATGCATAAGGATGAAAATTGCAAGGAACAAAGAGAGAATGTGTAATACAGTAAAGTGGTGAATACACATAACAAGAGTATTTTTGCAATAGATAGAGGAGAGAAAAGTTCAAAATATATTTTTTGCACATTAAAACATGAAATCTTGGTTGGAGGAAGAGTAGAATGAGGTGCATGAGATTTTGAAGAAGATAAGGGAAGAAGAGGCATGACGACAAATGATATGCAGTAGTGCTTGGAAGTATTGTGGTATACAGGAGGAGAATGGTGGTGCATAAGAGTAAGAAGGATTTCTAGTAGAAGAAAGAGATTGTGAAGGATTGACAAGAAGATAAAAAATGAGATGGTGTGAAAATTAGAAGGTTATGCAAGGGGTGCATGGATATTTGATGAAGACTTATTTCTCCAAAGGTAGTGCGCATGGGAACATCGAAATTTTATCTCAAAAATTTGACAGCATGATAGAATTCCTAAGCAGCTTAGACCATGATGAAAAAAGTGCATGAAAATGTAGGTTGTTGGTAGAAAGTTGAAATGGTAGTTATAACTATCTGATCAAGGTGGCTGAACGTGAGTTAACGTTTAAAGGATTCTAATAAATATTTTGATGTGACATGACATGAACATATAGATGGCAAAAAAGTAGATTGAGGCATTTATGAGATTGATGACTAAATCTTAGTTTAAGCAATAAATCTATAAGTATCTAGAAGACGCCAACAAGGAGATAAAATAAATAAGATGTGGCTATAAAATACGGTCTAATTCACCATTTAAAATACTAAAAAAGAAAATAAAAAAGGGCTTAAAATGTCAAGAGGCAAATTTTTTTAATGTACTTGGATGCATAAGGTAACTACTCTATGTTAGGTCCCTAGAAATGACACCAAAAGATTATGTGAATAATCCTTTAGTGATTTTGTAAGCTCCTTGAGAACCCCAACATGTAGATGTTGTGAATTTCAATAAATAATCTAAGAGAAACCTTAGTGTTTTAATGGCGTGGGGTTGTCTCGATCCTACATTGCCATGAAGTATTATGCAATATTAGGATAGGAATACACTTAATTTATATGTTTTACCTTAATTTATAATACACTTCCTTTACCTTTAAATATAAATATTTTCATTTATACATATTTTTTAAAGTTATGATTGAGTTCTCACCTTTTAAGATCTAATATGATAAGCGATACATGGTGGAAGGTGTCCCTTCTTAAGAATCCTTAACTAAAATTCCATTAGTTTGGTATTATACTCTATGATATTTTATTTATGTTGAGTTTAATCATATTTATTATAGGTATTGGTGTGATTATAAATATCCATTCTATAACATACATTGGAAATGTTTAATTTTCATACCTAAAAAATGAATTTGACAGTCTCGATTTAGATACTATACAATCTCTACTAAATCCAGAAGAAAGAGTAATGGAGAATTATGATTCAAAAGAGAATGCCTCTTAGACATTATTTTCTCAAAATCATAAATTTGTTAAAAATGGAATACAAAAATGCTAATAAAAAAAAACTGAAAATCTAAGTTTAAAACTAATCCTCAGAATAATTTTAAGGTTAAGTTTGATGGCACTTGTTCTAAGTGCAGTAATTTTTTTCATAATCTAATTTACTATTATTCTAATAAAAATAAGTTTAATAACAATGATAAAGCTAAGAAAATCAACAATAAAAAAATGAACAAATATAAGATTCATGTTAAAAACTAAGCTAACATTGTTGAGAAAAGTATTTCTCTTTATATTGATCTCTCAACCTCTAATGAAAATGAATGGATCCTATATAGTGGAGCATGTAGGCATATGACATATATTCATGAAAATCATTCAAATATTGTAAAATTCAATGAAATCATATATATATATATATATATATATATATATATGTGATAACTTTTCCATCAAGTTTGAAATTTGTTGAAATGTTATGTTAGAAAATGAAACTATTAGAAATGTGTTATTTGTTCCTAACTTAGAGAAGAATATTTTTTCTTGCTCTCAAATAACTAAAGAAAATTACAATGTTATGTTATTGAAACATAAATGGTATGTGAACAATAACCTTGGTAAAAACTATTGTTGCTAGTTTCTAGAAAAATGGTTTGTAAATCTTTGATGCATTTGTTGCTTAAATGTTTTTTTCTTCTTGTTAGAATAATATTCAACTATGGAATGAAAGGCTATGACATGTGAATTTTAACATTTTGTATGAAATGTCTCACCTTAACCTTATGATGGGTCATTGTAATATGATATCAAACCATAGATCTTGTGAAAGTTACTTGGATGGAAAGAAACATGTTGAACCAATTCAAAAACATCACGAGTCTAATTTATCTAACATAGTTGAGTTAATTCATAGTGATATAAGAGGTCCGTTGCAAGTTACCTATCTTGCTGGAGCCTTGTATTCTATTGATTTCATTGATGAATTTTCTAGAATGACATGATGTTATTATATTAAGAAAAATTCTTACTTTTTGTCTAAGTTTCAAGATTTTAAATCCTTGGTTGAGAACATGGCTAATCTAAAAATTAAAAGCATAAAACCTAATAGTGGAGGTGAATATGTGAATAAATTTTTTGATGAGTTTTGTGTATCTTGTGGAATACAAAGTGAGTTGAGAAATACATATTCCCCACAACAAAATGACATAGCTGAAAGAAAGAACAAAACAATAATAGAAATATCTGGGACTATGCTTCATGAACACTCTAAAGTTCCTAAAAATTTCTATGGGTTTAATCAATGTTCACTTTTATTCACATTCTAAAGAGGGTTCCTACTAATGTCATGCATCAAACTAGACCTCATGAAAATTGACCAAATAGAAACTTGATGTATCCACTTTTAAGATATTTGGTAGTCTTCTTTCCCTTTGCATTCTTAAGACAAAACTATAGAAATTTTATCCTACCTCCTACTCTTGCATATTTTTTGGGTGTGGTGGTTACACAAAAGGATTAAGGGTGTATGATCCACTCAAACATGAGATTTAATAGAAACTAGTAATATTCATGTACTTGAGAAACCATTTTGAGATCCTACTTATCTTCCCTCCTTCGTTTCTCATGATTTTAACACCCTATAAATTTATAATCCTCCTCTAGTCAAGATGGAAATAGATTTCCATGAGGATGAACATCCTTATTTAGATATGATGGTTGTGTATATTGAGTGGGAGTCATCACAAGTTGTGTCCGAATCTATAATTCCTAGGGTGGCTCAAAATCTAATTTCTAATTGTCAACCTAATATTGTGAGAAAAGTGACCCATAGTCAACATTCTTAACATGAATTTTACACTTTTGATGAGGTTGAATAAATTTTTATTGAAGAATCTAGTTTAGATAAAAGGTGGATTGAAGCTATGGAAGATAAATACAATTGTATAATCAAGAACTAAACTTGGTAAGT
The DNA here is from genome assembly GCA_019776745.2 of Taxus chinensis. Lineage (NCBI taxonomy): Eukaryota > Viridiplantae > Streptophyta > Pinopsida > Cupressales > Taxaceae > Taxus > Taxus chinensis. The sequence goes on along the minus strand of CM034152.1, from coordinate 238,978,229 downwards.
AGTCCTTGTTCCTCCTAAAGTAATTATCGTGGGATCTAGATTGATGTATAAAATTAATCAAAACTTTGTTGGAAATATTTATAATTTCAAGGAAATATTAGTACCTATAGTTTTTACTTAGAAACCTAGTTTAGATTATGTTGAAACTTATGCTCCAGTTGCAAAAATTAACATTGTAATGATTCTCCTTGTTTTATCTTCTCAACATTGATAGGGGATTCACCAAATGGATGTTAAAAATACCTTCTTAAATGGTTACTTGTAAAAGGAAATCTTCATGCATTAACTTAAAGGGTTCAAATAATCTGATAAGGAATTATATGTTTGTAATCTTAAAATATATTTGAATGGTCTTAAACAAGCTCCTAGAGCATGGAATGCTAAAAAAAATAACAAGATTTCTAAGCTTTGAGTTTCAAAGAGTATTTTGTTAAGTAATGATTCATGATCTATAAGAGAGGTAATATGTCTGAATCAAGCAAGCTCATTATGAGTCAATTAGGATATTATAAGATCTCTTGATTACTAGTTATTGAGTATAAAACTAATTCTTCAAGATCAAAGAGAAAATATGTACTAACATTTTGAAAGTGGGTATAGATTTTTTAAGGGCACATCATTTTATATGTTGGCAAGAAGACAATTGTCAAAGTCAAAAATTTGATGAAAAGTAAACAAAAATTAAGCATGTGATATAGAAGGTTTTGGGGTCTTACAAGATGTTCTTTAACATGATTGGTGAGAAGATGCAAGATGATCATTTTTCTGGAAGTAAGTTAGAATGAAGAATCCAATCAAGATGAATGAAAATAAGGAGATTTTTTCCAAACACTATAGGTAGATAGTTTGAAACTACTTTGATTAAGATAACCTAATGCCTACAAGGTTATGAAATATCCTATGCAGATGGTTTTACTTTCTATGATCTAATGTGTTTGGATCATAGGGAAAACGATTATTAGGAAATGTCTATTAGAGATATCATATATGGATAGAAATTAGAAGTGAGCATGCCTAAGAGTGTGGTATGCTACAATTCTTCTAATAATGAGAGGTATTTTTTCTAGATTTTGTGATTCAATGACCCACCTAGGACACAGTTTAAGGGCTATTAAGTAAGATTTTAGTTGTTTTTTTAAGTTACAATGAATTTGATCAATGTTTATATGCATAGTGCAATCACTTAGATTATCATGGAGCAACCAACCATATCTATCTCTTTTATTGAAGAAAATTATAAAAGTGTTATGACAGCAACAAAGGAATCCATGTGGTGATGAAGACTATTGGATGAAATTCATATGTGCATCAAAGGAAATAATCTTCTTCTACGTGACATCCAAATTTACATTACTCTTGCAAATAGTCTAATTCAACATCTAATACAAACAAATATTGAAATACATATGCACTTTATTAAGGAAAAAATTATAAATGTTGACATTGATATTAAGTGTTTTCTAGTAAAGATTAACTAGTAGATATTTTTACAAATCCATTAGGTGTTGTAAATTTAGTTCCATGTTAGGCCCTTCAGATGTTATCCCAATTAATCATATGGATGACTTTGATTTCCATCTTTGAATCAGATCAGTGCATCGCCTTTGAGATTTTCCTTTAACAGGGAATGAGCATGTCAATGCCACCTCTTACCATCCTGATTGTGCTTTATGTAAAGTCCATATATTATTTACAATGTGTTTAAGTAAAAAATCTCATCATGTGAGTTTACTTACAGAATGCCCAACAAAGCATTAGATATGAGAGATTTGTTTTTTATAACAGACTCCATAATCTTATGTAAGACTTCATAATTTATCATTTTATCTTGAGAATTTTGTTTGTTCTTTTGTACTGCGACCTTTTGTACAACATCCACTCAATATTAGCTTTGCACTGTGGCATGTTTTTTCTCAAAACTAGTGGGAAATTCAACATATTTGTGTCGCGACTTTTCTAAAAAACAGTGGAGTACTATGCAGTGTATTGTGGCTTTTCCTAAATCCGGGTATCACTACAACTTTATACCATGACATGTTTTTCTAAAACCTATAGAACATTAAATGATCTATGCTACAAATTTTTAAAAATGTATGGAATACTAATCCTTGTACCACAAATCTTACAAAATCAACATAACACTAAATCCTAACACCGCAACATATTTTTTTACAATTATGTGGAAAAATAAAGAAGAGTATTAAACATTTTTTAAAATCTTCAGATCAAAGTGATTTTTTTGCATACAAGCCTCAATCACTTCGATGGTTTATGGATTGTGATTCGTTTTGTACAGAAAGGTGACCTGTCATGTGTTATGAGGAACAATTGCTATATGTTTGTATGCTAGCCTAAATCACTTTCATGATTTATGGATTGTAATTACTTTAGTATAAAAAGGTGACTTCACATGTTTACCTACTTAATATTAAAGGGAAGTGTTGGGATTTGTAATATTAAGCGGGAAACCATTTTTTATTCAAACCTGCTAAAGACTACAAGTCATGGATTATAATTTATGTTTAACACACAAGATTGTGGATCCCTATTGCGACTATTGTAAGGCGACTAATAATTTAAATTTAAATTATAAGAGTGTCCCACTCAATAGGCCACCAACCATGTATAAAATAAGCTAGTATCATTTGAGATTTTTCGTAGAGGATAACAAACGATGTGAGCTTTATGTGAGAAGAATAATCAAACATTGTGTGATTTATATGCAAGCAAGTAATCTGTACATGAGAAAATATTATTGACATATTATAATTATTTTTTAAGTTGTAAGTACACTTGATATGATAGAAATAGTAGGAGTTCCTAGTGAAATTCAATTATTAATAAAGATAAGTGATATTTTAAGTGCTTTTTTTACCCAAAGGTTTTCCCACTTAAATAGTTTGTTGTGTTATTTTATTTAAGTATTTATCATGCAATACATAATTTAATTCATTCTAATTTGTTCTATACTCATAAACTATAATCCATGTTAAATTTATGGTGGATATCTAATATGTGTTTATTATTTATCCTAGGAACATTTCAAAAGCTATATACTACAAAATAATATCATAGTACAATGTCAATGATCTAATTGGTGTATTTACCATGCAAAAAATTTAATTTTGAACATCTTTCACACATTCATTAAGTGGGGAACTATGAGATTTTGATACCTATTTAATATTGGAGTATTGCCACATAGTAGTTATAGGGTAAACTAAACCCATTTAAAATAACATTTTTCATGAATTCAAAGAGGAGAGCAAGGTTTTGAAGAATAATAATAATTAATCTACAAAATAACTGGGATCATGAAATTACCAACTCAAGAAAAGAATCTATAGAAACATAATATTATAATGCTAGAGTTGATATTAAGTCAAACCCTATATAAAAAACAAAATTATAAAATACACAATCATTTAAGGGACTTTTTTCTAGACATTACAACACATTCATCTCAAATTTAGATTTGCATATTTTGAGGATAGTTCAACAACACTGTACATAACATTTCTACACATTTTCATATCACTATCACCACATCTTAACCAATAAAGTGGCATTAAATATTATAACCCTAACGCACACATTATTTGTTTTTAAAATGTTTATATGTTATCATAATAATTGCAATATAAGTATCTAGGATATGTAATTTACTATGTTCATGATATTTCTTATTCTAGTACCATTTTACATAGTAATCAATCATAAATAAGATAAAATTTAATTTTGATATTACATTTTGATTAAGCCATTTATTTTAAAGTTACATGCAATGTAAGGCTTCATGCCTTACCCCGAGGGTTTTATATTTACCAATATCTAATTGTTTTCATACTTATTTTTAGGTGTTTTGCACCACTTTAATTTTATTTAGGATCTCTTACCATACCCTATCCACTAATTATTATCCACACATGATTTGTGTAACTAAAATTAAATAAGATATTTTATAAGTAATTACCAAAGGGAGTGAGCCTTTATAAATCCTTTCATCCCTCCTCCACCTATTACATAAAATTCTACTAGATCATCACATATCAATTTGATATGAATGGTCAACTAAAAAATAGACCAAAGGTGGTTTTCATCACTACATGACATGATATACAACCAAACAATCCTCTTCCTAATTGAGGAAATGGACCACTAATAATAAACCAATCATACTTATACCACCTATAGTTATGGTAACTTATACAAAGGAATATGACCTCTTAGATCAACTCAACTATCGTGGATAATCCAAAACGTTCATATTTCGCATCCCTTTTGAACACCCCTAAGTGTATTGATAACCTTATTTCTAGTGACAGTAAGGATTACCCACCACAACACATTGTATATATCAATTTTAGTTAGAATTAGGCCTTTGGTGGAGTGAAGATGGGGTGGTTGTTTGAGGCATAAAGTGTAGTGAAGGAATCACGAGTAATGTTTTCATAGAGGTTCCAGGTCTAATTTCAATGCCCATGTAGAGAGAAACAGATCCCATCTTTCAACCCTCCCTCTCCCACTTGGCTTGACTAAGATCATTGCATTGTTTGTCTTTATTTTGTTTCATTCTTGCTGTTTTTTTTTGTTGTTAAGATTTTTTGGAATGTTTCGAAGGATGACAGAATCTAATAAATGTGGAGACAAGTTTATGACCAACATTTCATTCTTAAATCCTATGTTTCCATCTTAAATGGTTCAAACTTTGTGTGATCTATGAAACAAGATTGTGCATGGTTTTCCTTGTGTTCCTCTTGTATAGAGTTAAAAATAGCCTTTTCAAAGACCCCAAAGATGTATAGATGCTTTTGCACATATCAAAAACCCTTACATGTGTTTTAAAGGATGAACTTCTAGTCTATACATTATCCAGGAATTCTTAGTCCTTTTTAAAGTATCATTTTAAATTAATTTTCTTGATAAAAATAAACTTGACAATGGAATGAGAGGATGGTGTCACTCAAGACGGTTAATTATAATGAATTTTGAGTTTACTCTAAACATTGAAGAATTAATATCAGTACAAATTCTTATAATTCTCCTAAACAATATATTACAGTCTTGAGAGAAATTACACTATCCCTTTATCTCATACAAATGAGAGACACTTGAAATCATTATGAGAATAGATTATTTAACATATAAATAGTGATACGGAATACATTTGACTTTAGTCCAAGTGAACCACACAATTTTATAATATATTTTCACATTCTTGAATAATGTACACATTGCCTATTATCTCTCAAAAGTGCACCCTCTAGAGAGATGGCTACAGGTTTTCTAAGCTTGCACAAATGATCTCTCTCTTTCATAGATACAATAGAAACACCTCAGGTATATGGGTATACCTATTTCAAGGTGAGTCTCTTGTATCAAGGCTGGTTCCTTATTGGTGTATCCTAAACTGCTTTATGGGAGTTTGAAAGTAAAAGATAACTGTAAAAATGATTAAAACTAAGGTGATACACCAAATTTGTATGAGGCTTTGACTAATTATATGCACAACAGATATGTGAAGGATTCTTGATGCATGAACTAATTGTTTTTCTATAGAATATCTAAGGGAAAAACACTTCATTGCACTGAGGGAGGATCACAACAGTACTTAACAGTTTACATGCACATTAAAATTTAAGCAGAAAGGACTGAAATTTCCAGTAGGGTAAGGTGATTGATGAGGGAATTTGAATTCACAAGATTTATATAGCATACACAAGACTGCAAAATAACTTCGAAAGGAAGAAAAAACTTCACACTCAGAGGGAAAAACTAGAAAAATTTTCTTCAGAGTTCATATATCCAAAAGTCCTCCAGGAATCATCTACCCGTGCTTTGCAAAGGCACACAATATATAGTAAAATAAATTTCACCCCCTTCCTAAAAATAGCCTAAGGCTTGTACTTGCCCATGCATCCTAATTTTATCCTTTATTTAATAATAAATAAAAGGATAACATAATACAAACTAGTATAAGATGCATTAATAGCCTTTGATTACATCTAGTCAATTGAAGTTGACTGTTCTATTTTTAATAAAGCTGGGTGAATAATTTTTCCAAAAGTAAAATTGCTTGCTAAGCAAGTCTCTCTTCATGACATTCAACTCTATCTCTTCTATGTTTTGTCTTCATCTGAAGCATGCAAGAAAATTAATTCCCTTTGAGTGAACAAAATAATTATAATAATTGTAATATTTTGTAAAATAATTCATCTAAACATTAATCCTGATTGGGACCACCTTTGTCTCTAATGTTCACACTTATTCTATTTTCTAGTAATCACATGGAAAAATGAATTCCAATTCATGCATAATCTATCACCATCAGTGGGGGCACTTACGGTTATGAACTTTTGCCTTCATTGGGTATAGCCACTCTTGTGGACTTAGCAAATTATTGTGTTTTGAAATAATACAAGGGGAACTTTATTTTAAAAGGGGCACCATGTTGCATTCGGCCACCTTTGTGGACTTAGCATATTATAAGGTATTCCACCCCACTTTTTTATTATCATGATATATATAGCTTTCGGTCCCCCTTTTGCATTTTATTGGAATAAGGTTATACTTTACCATTTTGATGATCATTGTGGATATGCATGGTTGTCGGCCCCCTTTGATCATTTGGGACATAGATTATGGTTAGACTTTCAAAATTCAATTATGCAATGATTTTGGTTTTAATCATGAGGCTTCCCCCCTCGTGATGATGAATCACCCCTACATATGCTTTTTCAGTGGCATCTAACTCAGGTTGAGTTAACTTTAACCCTGGTGGTTTTCTTTGAAAGTTGGTGCCTTGATTCAAGCCGTTGATCTCTGTACTTTTGATTTGTGGTTGTTGATGTTTTTAACCCTCGGTTAGGTTTTCTGTCGTAGCAATTAATGTGGTAGATGTTAATGTTACCATGGTGATTTGCATTGAACTTTGTTGATCGGTTTCCAATCGTTGATCTCTGATCCATTGAATCTCAGGTTGTTGATCTTTGACTCGTGGTTGGGGTTTGTGACCTGGAGTTTGACGTAGTAATGGCATCTAACCGTGATGGTTTGCTTCGAACTTGGGGATCGATCCCTGAGCATTGATCTTGGTACTCTTCCTTCTCTACCTTTGATTATCTAACTGTGGTTGAGTTTCATTTAACTCAAATTTCAAGTTTGAGTGGTAAATATCATTTGACCCTAATGATCACTTCATTTTGGATTTTCATCATGGGGCAAAGCCCTAGAAAATTTTCATTGATGCCATTGTTGAGGCTTTTGAAGCTCATATTAGTCCTTTTTTCAACTTTCTTAGCATTCGATCATCTGCATATTTTGTGGTTTTTACTCTGTCCACATTTTTTGAGCAAGGTAATCATGGGTGTTTGTTGCCATTGTCACGAACTTCGAGCTTTGTGTACTTTGTGAGGTTTTTGATTTCTCAGTCCTGAGCTCTCTAGGTGAAGCGTTGTGGTCATGGCCGCATCTTTCTTATGAACTTTGAGCTCATTTTTTGAGGTTTGTCTGGTTTCTGTATCTTTGTGCATCTTATATATTCAGTCTTTGACTCTATTAGGACTTTCTGAGAGAATTTTGATGATGCTCATCAATTTTTAGGGTAACCCTCGAGCTCGGTTCCCCACTATGAATGTGTTTTCTGATTTTTTAGAACTGAGTGAGGTTTGTGGACACCACTTATGTCCCTTTCAAGCTCTGTTAATTTGGCTTTATGAAAGTATGGATGTCATGTCGACCTCTATTGAGCTCAATTCTGTGTAACTGACATCACTATTTGATGACGATGGTAAGCTTTTTGATTTCCTAAGTTTTCACTGTTAATTGGTCTTTATCATTCCAACTCCAAAAACTGATACTTGTTTTTCTTTGAATTTTTGGGATTTTATGGTTCCTTTGGGGATTTCAAGTTGAAAAATCACTTTGGGTTCTTCTGCTCGACTCTCGAATTCAAATATTCTCATGGGCATATGGATTTCCTATCACATCATTCAGTTGCTTGAACGTTTCGACTGTTCGATTATAAATGGTGAGTTATTTGTTTGTTACTCTAATTTCTTAATACCCTTTTTAAATCTAGAAAATTTACTCTTCCTTGATTTTGAATTGTTTTGCACTTAGATTCATTCTATTCTTGGCTGATGTCAAAAAACTAGAACAAAACTTGACCGTGAGTTTGAAACCTGCATGTTCTTCTATCTCTATTTCCAGGTTTCTCGTGTGTTTGGGATTTCTTTGAAATTTTTTCCATTATTAGGAATACCACTTTGTTCTTGGCTTGAGAGTTTCTTCTTGTAATTGTTGAGTTTTGTTCACCTCGAAGCAGATGTGATTGTATTTTTTAAAACTCATAAGTCTTCCTTAATCTGTGAAGCAACCTTTTGATCATCTCTGTTTTAGACCTTGATTCTGAGAAAAATTGTAGGCTTGGCCTTGTGATTTTGAGTTGTGGTTTTGATTCCTCATAATGTTTACTTGAATAATTGAGACTTATAGCTTCAAAATGTTAAATACAATTCCAATTTCTATTGGAACACTGTGGTCTGGTATTTGCTGTAACATCTGGCTTGTAGAAGGAAATTACATTTCTTTGAATATTCTAGTGACTGTGATGAGCTTCAAAATTTTTCCTTAGCCTCTGAAGCTCTAATATTGTCACTGTTATATTTCACATATGTTCCTATGTCGGCCATAAAGTAGGTTTCTTCTTATGTAACACATAGTGAACACTTCCTTTCTGTATTAGTTTCTTTTTCCTTAAGACAAATGTCATCACCTTTGCAGTTGTTGAGAGTATTGTGGAAATATTAGCTATGCTCTCTGTATTTAAATGAAAATCCCTTCTTTATCATGAGTGGGTTTGTAGAATTTTGAGACCTTGATAAACACTTCCATTGATCTCTAAGTAATAAGTTTTGTAACTCATTCCTACAGAGTTAGTATTGACTTAAAAATCTGATGCTGTGTTTGATGAATTATGAGTTTTTCATTATCTATAAGTTTCTATTGACTGTTTGACTGAGTGAAAAAAATCAAATCCATTTGAAAACTAGAACCTTGATTCATTGTTTATATTTTTAGAGATCTTCATCCTTTACTCTGTTCTTAAGATAGTTATATCTTAAATCTTGGTTATTATCTCTTTCTGACGCCCTTTACAACAATAGATTTTACTTGAATCACTTCTCACTTCTAATGTCATCATGAGCAACTCTGATATGTATGATGATAAATATTAAATGTTGATTTTATAAGGTGAATCCCTAGCAAAAAAAATTCAGAATCTTTTATTTAATGCATTTTCAGAAATAGTAGTTATATGTTCTGATATAGAAAATCGAAAGTAACACTTTTCATGTTGAACTGATATAGCAATTGAGAACTAAAAACATGATAGTTGTTTCTCTTGATCATGTTTTCTACTTTCTGTATCACTTATTTGATTTGCATAGTTATTTTAAAGCATGTAGTAATTGAAATAACATGATGAAAAGTTGTAAATGTCCATTTTACTTGGCGAAGCCCTGTCAAAATTTTCCCAGAATCTTCTCTCTCATCCTATTTCAGCTATAATCCTTTTTTGCTTTTAGCTTCAGCTTGTCGAAATCCAATTCTCCCTCTTCTTTGCAAACTAAAAAATGTACTTCTTTCCTCCATTCTCTTTCTAAGGATATATTGTATTTCCTTTCATTACAGCTCTGATATGTATGCTGAAAAATTTGAAATGTTGATTTTATAAGGTGAAGCCCTGACAAAAAAATTTCAGAATCTTTTCTTTAATGCATTTTTCAGAAATAGTAGTTATATATTCTGCTCAAGGATAGAGAAAGTAACACTTTTCATGCTGAACTAATATAGCAATTGAGAACTAAAAACATGATAGTTGTTTCTCTTGAGCATGTTTTCTACTTTTTGTATCACTTATTTGATTTGCATAGTTATTTTAAAGCATGTAGTAATTGAAATAACATGATGAAAAGTTGTAAATGTCCATTTTACTTAGAAAACCCTAAAATTTCTGAGTCTAAATATCCATTTTACTTAGGAAAATTTTCTGAGAATCTCTCTCTCATCCTATTTCAGCTGTAATCCTTTTTTGCTTTTAGCTTCAGCTTCTTGAAATCTGATTCTGCATCTTCTTTACAAACTAAAAAAAGTACTTTCCTCCATTGTCTTTCTAAGGATATATTGTATTTCCTTTTATTACAGCTCTAATCTGTATGCTGAAAAATTTGAAATGTTGCAATTATAAGGTTAAGCCCTGACAAAAAAAATTCAGAATGCTTTTCTTTAATGCATTTTAAGAAATAGTAGTTATATATTCTTTTCCAGGATACAGAAAGTAACACATTTCATGTCTGAAACTGATATAGCAATTGAGAACTAAAAACATGATAGTTGTTTCTCTTGATCATGTTTTCTACTTTCTGTATCACTTATTTGATTTGCATAGTTATTTTAAAATGTAGTAATTGAAATAACATGATGAAAATTGTAAATGTCTTTTTACATGAATGAAAGCCCTGTAAAAACTTTAACATTCAGTAATCTTCTCTCTCATCTATATTTTAGATGTAATCCTTTTTTGCTTTTACGCTTCAGCTTCTACAAATTGATGTCCCTCATCAAGACTTTTTTCTGCAACTGACAACTTCTTTCCTCCATTCTCTTTCTAAGTATACTTATTGTTTATTATGGCTCATGATATTACGCAGAAAATCTGAAATGTTGATTTTATAAGGTGAAGCACACTGACAAAATAAATTTCATGCAATCTTTTCTTTAATAAATTTTCAGAAATAGTAGTTATATATTCTAATCCAGAATAGCTTAGGTAACACTTTCCACCAAACTGATATAGAAATCGAGAACTAAAAACATGATAGTTGTTTCTCTTGATCAAGTTTTCTAAAATTGTAACTTATTTGATTTGCATAGTTATTTTAAAGCATGTGTAATTGAAATAACATGATGAAAAGTTAAATGTCCTATTTTACTTGGCGAAGCCCTATCAAAGTTTTAATCCAAGTTCTTGAGATTAGTAGCATTCACTCTCATGAGGCAGAAGATGATATAAACCTCTTAGCTGTAAACTCTAATTTCTTTTCCAAGTTTAGCTTCAGCTTATGCATTGTCAAGTCTTATTTTGTTTTATTCTTTGGAGGAAACAAACTAAAAAATGTATTTCTTTCCTCCATTCTATTCTAAGATGTAAAAGATTTTCCTTTCATTACAGCTCTAATATGTACGCTGATCAATTTGAAATGTTCATTTTATAAGGTGAAGGCTTGATAAAAAAAATTCAGAATCGATTTCTCATAATAGCATGAGTCTCAGAAATAGTAGTGATATATATTCTTATTTGAGGATAGAGAAATTAACACTTTTCATGAATATAACCGATAAAGGAATTGAAATAAAAACATGATAGTTGTTTCTCTTGATCACAATTTTCTAGTTTCTTATCATTATTTGGTTTGCATAGTATATTTTAAAGCATTAGTAGAAATAACATTTGAAAAATGTAAATGTTGTTTTTAATTGGCAAATTAAAAATGGATTGGTATTAGAGCATTCTTTTCATACTAGGTTTCAAATTGTAATCCTTTGGATTTGCTTTTAGCTTCAATTTGTAGGAAATAAACTATGATTCTCCCTTGGTCATTAACCATGAAGGAAAATTCAGAATCCTTTATCTTGGCAAATCATCATTAGAAGGATATATTGTATTTCCTTTCATTACAGCTCTGACAAATGCATCAGTTGATTTTATAAGGTGAAGCCCTGACAAAAAAATTTCAGAATGTGAAATATTTTAAGAAATAGTAGTTATATTCTTCAAGGATAGAGAAAGTAAATTTTCATGCTGAAAAATAGCAATTGAGAACTAAAAACATGATAGTTTTCTATTGATTCATGTTTTCTACTTTCTGTATCACTTATTTGATTTTCATAGTTATTTTAAATACATGTAGTAATTGAAATAAAATCTGAAAAGTTGTAAATGTCCATTTTACTTTGAAGCCCTGTTGAAAATTTTCCAAGAATCTTCTTTCATTCTATTTCAGCTGAAATCCTTATTTTGCTTTTAGCTTCAGCTTCTCAAATCTGATTATCCCTCTTCTTTACAAACTAAAAAATGTACTTGTTTCCTAATTTTCTTTCTAAGGATATATTGTATTTCCTTTCATTACAGCTATTATATGTATGAGGATCTAATTCATTTTTCAATTGATGAGATGTGAGCATCACTAATAATTTATCCAGAACAAAGGTTGAATAGATCATATGATTTTATGGTGAAGCCCTGACAAAAAAAATTCAGAATCTTTTCTTTAATCATTTTCAGAAATATAACAGTTATATATTCTGATCTAGGATTCATAAAGTAACATTTTCATGCTGAACTGATATAGAATTGAGAACTAAAAACATGATAGTTGTTTCTCTTGATCATGTTTTCTAGAGATTCATATCACTTATTTGATTTGCATAGTTATTTTAAAGTGCATGTAGTAATTTGCAATAACATGATGAAAAGTTGTAAATGTCCATTTTACTTTGCGAAAGCCCTGTCAAAAATTTCCAGAATCTTCTCTCTCATCCTATTTCAGCTGTAATCCATTTTTTCTTTTAGCTTCAAATATCTTGAAATCTGACACCCTTTTTATGCAAACTAAAAAATGTATTTCTATCCTCCATTCTCTTTCTAAGGATATATGTATTTCCTTTCATTACAGTAATTATATGTCATATAACTTAGATTTATTTTTCAATTTGGATGAGTTAGCAAAGGAAAATATTACCCTTGGGAATTTGATTAGAAATGTTGATTTTATAAGGTGAAGCCCTGTAAAAAAAATTTGAGAATCTTTTCTTTAATCATATTTTCAGAAATAAGTTATATATTCTGAAGGGGGAAAGTTCACTTTTCATGCTGAACTGATATAGCAATTGAGAACTAAAAACATGATAGTTGTTTCTCTTGATCATGTTTTCTACTTTTTTCTATCACTTATTTGATTTGCATAGTTATTTTAAAGCATGTAGTTTATTTATAATAACATGATGAAAAGTTGTAAATGTCCATTTTACTTGGCGAAGCCCTGTTGAAAATTTTCCAAGAATATTCTCTCTCATCCTATTTCAGCTAAGAATACCTTTTTATGCTTTTAGCTTCAGTCTTCTGAAATCTAGATTCTCCCTCTTCTTTACAAACTGAAATAATTTTGTACTTCTTTCCTCCATTCTCTTTCTAAGGATGATACTGTATTTCCTTTCATTACAGCTCTATATGTATCTGAAAAATTATGAAATGTTGATTTTATAAGGTGAAACCCTGACAAAAAAAATTTCAGGAATTTTTTCTTTAAAGCATTTTCAGAAATAGTATTTATATATTCTTATCAAGGATAAAGAAAGTAACACTTTTCATGCTGAACTGATATAGCAATCAAGAACCCTAAAAACATGATAGTTTTTCTCTTGATCATGTTTTCTACTTTTTGTATCACTTATTTGATTTGCATAGTTATTTTAAAGCATTGTAATTGAAATAACATGATGAAAAATTGTAAATGTCCTATTTTACTTGAGCAAATCCCTTCAAAATTTTCCTAGAATCTTCTCTCTCATCATATTTCAGCTGTAATCCTTTTTTTCTTTTAGCTTCAACTTCTTGAAATCTGATTCTCCCACTTCTTTACAAACTAAAAAATGTACTTCTTTCCTCCATTCTCTTTCTAAGGATATATTGTATTTCCTTTCATTACAACTCTAATATGTATGCTGAAAAATCTGAAATGTTGATTTTATAAGGTGAAGCCCTGGCAAAAAAAATTCAGAATCTTTTCTTTAATGCATTTTCAGAAATAGTAGTTATATATTCTGATCCAGGATAGAGAAAGTAACACTTTTCATGCTGAACTGATATAGCAATTGAGAACTAAAAACATGATAGTTGTTTCTCTTGATCATGTTTTCTACTTTCTGTATCACTTATTTGATTTGCATAGTTATTTTAAAGCATGTAGTAATTGAAATAACATGATGAAAAGTTGTAAATGTCCATTTTACTTGGTGAAGCCCTATCAAAATTTTCCCAGAATCTTCTCTCTCATCCTATTTCAGCTGTAATCCTTTTTTGCTTTTAACTTCAGCTTGTTGAAATCTGATTCTCCCTCTTCTTTGCAAAATGAAAAATGTACTTCTATCTTCCATTCTCTCTTCTGAGATCTAACTTCTTCCATCTGTAGAATGGTTGTGGAACTTTGAGTTTGCACTCTTCCTTCTTTTTAGCATGTACTTATGACTTGTTTATTTCTCTCTTTGGTCGTAATATGTACCTACACACTTAGGATAACAGCTAGAAAATATTTAGGGTTTTTGGCCTCTCTTATGTCCATGTTTTCTTATTTCTTTTCACTTCCTTCTTTCTGAGTGATTAAAGCATGCATGCAGTTTTTCCTTCAAGTAGAATACATCTCCTGCTTAGGGGAAGATTCATATGCATGAAGTAGGATAGTGTAGGAATATGGATTAACCCTGAGCTCTTTATTGATGATTTCCTTATTTTTGATTTTCAAGTACCATGCCCTGAGGATGTAACGAGCTAGCAAGGAGATGCTCTGCATAATGAAGAATATACAAGGCAATGATGGGTTAACCTTCATACTCCTTTTCTTTATCTTTCATGCATGTGTATCTTTATTTTCCATAGCTATATTTTACTTTTTAGTTACATCCCACAGCTTGCGTAGGAAACATTTGACTCTCCTTGTGAATAAAGTATTGAATTTTGTAAATGAGTTGTATATCTCTTTCTACATTTCTGCTTTCTGTATGGATTGTATAATGAACTAAACAACTCAGTAACATAATTGAATGTCTTAATCATGAAGGAAAGAACATTAAATAGAACTTGTAACATTCAGTAATGAACTTTGATTTCTATGATTATGCACTTATGTTTACTGTTCCAAAACTTTACGCTTCACCTACTCTGTAATTGGATGTCCTCATCAAGACAACACAACTGTCCTTCAGGGCTTGTGTTCTTTTGCCGAGGATGGTCATGAAATTAGAGACTATGTGATCTATTATGTTTTGTAACAACACACATAGTTGCAGGTTTCATGTAATCTTTGAAATAAATTAACGGTAATGACATATTGTCTGAATAGAAACTCCCCTAGCTTAGGTATACTTCACCAATGTTATCCATCATAACAAAGTTTCGAGTTGCCCATTTTTGCACAAGTGTGTAAATTGTTAACATTTCTGACGATCCTACGGGGAAAGTTGCCTGCTAGCTTATGTAAACCAGTAACTTGCTCTTGTCTATTTGGCATGGAGTCTAAAGCATGTAACCAACAATTTACCTTTTCCTGAAAGGTCCAACCCTTCCAAAATGAACTAAAACTAGGAAAGGATTTGGTAAACCAGATCACATGTATACGAATGCACTTATTGAAATGAAAAATGATTGCAATGTGCAGGGACTACACTTATTGAAGGAAAATCCTACTCTAAACAGATCACTGTAGGATTTTCAATAACAATGTTTGAGAAACATAACATTCACAGGAATGGGAAGTTCCTCTACTATTCAACTTTCAAGAGCTAAAAAGTGTTGTGTTCCTTGTAAGCTAAAATCATGTAAGGACCACTCCAGAGTCTGTATCAAAATTTGATGTGTCTTCCTAGATTTGCATGATCAACATCCCACTTTAACAGAATATCTCCTTCATTGAAGATTCTAAATTTTGATTTCTTATCAAAAGTCTTCTTCATCTGTTTCTGATTCTTTTCCATGTTTAAATGAGCTTGATCTCTTAGCTCTTGTAATTCTATTAGTTCTACATAACGAACTTGCAATGGTTCATTCTCAAGCAGCTCCATTTGATGTAGAAAATCTAATGTGGGTAACTCAACTGAAATAGGCATTCTTTCTTCTCTTCTGTAAACAAGCTTGTATGGTGAATTTCCAACTAATCTTTTAGGAGTCACTTTATCAACCTAAAGTGTTGAATTCAACATTAGATGCCAAGCTCTCTGAATTATATTTAAGTGTTCTTTTGATGATCCTTAAAATATGGTACTTCTTAGCTAAGCCATTCAGCTAAATGGGTAATAGTTAGATGAAGAACTTAGATAAATTCCATGATTAACAGCCCAATCTGTTACCTTTGCACCAAGCAAATGCTAAAGCATTATCTAATATAATAGTTTCTGGAACACCAAATTTGCAAAATATACATTCATAAAAGGATATTATTGAAGTTTCATTAGCATCTTTCAAAGTTGTTTCTTTAGTCCAGCGTGTAAAATAATCTATAGCAGTCAAAATCCACTTGTGTCCTTGTGAAGAAGGTAGGATTCATCATGCCAATAAAATCAAGACCCCACTGTATAAAAGTTTGATCAAGCCCAAATAGGTTGTAAACACAAGAGAAGCCAAGATGTTCTTTTCCAACAAAGAAAGCACATTTCTTACACTTTCTAATCCATTCAAAATAGTCTTTGACTATGCTAGGAAAATAGTAACCTTCCTTTATAATTTTTAAGGTTGTAGTACGTGCTGAGAAGTGACTTCTTGTGGGTCCTTCATGGAATTATGATAATATTTTTTGAATTTTATCATACTCAACACATCGCAGCAAGATCCCATTTATATCCCTTTTGAAAAACACACCATCAACGAAAAGATAAGGAATAGCTTGTAATATGAAATATCTTCGTTCATTCTTATCCATACCTTCCGGATAGGTGCCATGCTATAAGTAGTTCACAAAATCAGTCATCCACCTTGATTCTTGGATCTCTTGAGCAAGTTCAGGTTGTTGATTCCTTCTTCATGGCTAACTTGAACAAGTCAATAGATAGATTTCCAATGAATATGAGATCATCAACATATGAACAAACTATTAAAATATGATCTCTACTATTCATATTGATGTATAGGGTTGACTCATTATTGCTTTTGTTTAATCCATTCTATAGAAAATATGAATCTATTATGTTGTACCAAGCTCTCAGAGCTTGCTTTAGACCACACCAGGCCTTTTTTAGTCTACAGACTTTATGCTCTTGTCTATGTACTTCATATCCAAGTGGTTGTTGAACATCAACTGCTTCTTCTAGAAAACCATTTAAGAATGGTAACTTGACATATATTTGATATACTTTCCATTTATTTTAAGTTTTTATGGCTAAGATAGTTCTAACTATGTCAATTTTAGCCATTGGTGCAAAAGTTTCATTCTAATCAATTTAGGTTTGTTGTGAGAACCCCTTTTCTACTAACCTTTCCTTGTTCTTTTCCACATATCCATATACATTTAATTTGGTCTTGTAGAATGACTTAACACCAACAACATCTTTATGTTCTGGCAGATTGACTAAGTCCCAAGTTTGATTCTTTTCAATAGAATCCATTTCTTCATCCATAGCTTTTATCATTCTTCATTTTATATAGCATCTTCAAAATAAATAGGATCACCTTGTGAAAAAAATCCAAAATCAGAGTATAGCTCTTTATTTTTCTCATTTTGATCATATATCTCCCTCAGACTTCATGTCTTCTTGGAGGCATTTCTGAAATGAGATCCGAGTTTTGCTAATGTTGGATTAGATGAATCACTGTTTTGTGGACTAGTAGTTCCTGCATTCCTCAAGTGTTCACCAGGATAAAAATTTGTTCTAGGTCTCCATACTTTTTGTGGAGTAGGTGTCTTGAAATTATCTCTTGAATGAGTTCCTAGAGGATTTTTAGTTTTTGGTGCATTCTGAGGAGTTACAACTAAGTTCTATTGACCTGTTGGTCTCCAGACTAGAGTGGCTTCTGGAGTGAGCCCTTTTGGAGTTGGTTAATTGTACTATGCACCATTTACTTCAATTTCATATTCTTCATGTGACATCTTGACAAAGATACTTTTCTCTTTATCAATACTTCCATCCAAGGCTTCATTTTCTATAAAATCAACATATCTACTAATAATAGCCTTCTTGGTGATGGGATTATATAACTTATAGGCCTTTAACAACTCACTGTAACCAACAAAAATGAATTTCTCACCTCTATCATCTAGTTTCTTTCTATATTTTACACGTAATAGTGCATACACCACACATCCAAATACTCTTAAGTGTGTAATGATGTGTTTTCTTCAACTCCATGTTTCCTAAAGAACCTTTTCCATTACACTCTTTGTGCTACACCATTTTGCTGAGGTGTATACTTAGTTGTCAACTGCTTGTGTATCCCATTTACATTGAAAAAATATAAAAAATCAGTTGAAATATATTTGCCACCTCTTTCTAATCTCAGTACCTTAACAAAATGACCACTCTGCTTCTCTTCGAGGGCCTTGAATTCCTTAAAAATTTCAAAGGTATCTGATTTGTGCTTCAAGAAGTATACCCATTTCTTTCTACTGAAGTCATCGATGAAGGTTATAAAGTATGTGCTTTTGCCTATAAAGGGTGTCTACATACATCAACATAAGTCTATATGAATGATTTTGAGTGGATCATGAGCCCTATATGCCTTTCCAATTGGAAAACTTTCCATGTGTTGCTTCTCTAGAATGTAACTTTCGCATGGCGTTTCATGTGGCTCAATCAATGGTATTCCATTCACCATATTCTTTTTGTAGAAAAAATTTATTCCATTGAAATGTAAATGTCCAAGCCTTAATTGCCAAAGCCAGGCCTCATTTTCTTGATTTACTTAGAGTGTAAATGGAGATGTCCTGCTTGGAAATTCTCTTTCAGTGAGGTCTTGACATTCCATAGGTGATTTATAGTTATCACCCGCTAGGCTTAAAAAACCTTCTTAAAAATATTTATTTTCATTTTCCTTTGAAAAATGGCTACCGCCTGCGAGGCTTGAAAAACTTCATTGAGAATTTTTTTGAATTTCTTGGCTTAGAGGAAGCCTAGCGACTGCCAAGCTTAAGACATGTCCTTCAAAAAAAAAATCATATTCTTTCATTGGAAGAACCCTAGAGCCTGCTAGGGTTGAGGAACCTCTTTTAAATTTTTTTGACTCTCTTCCTTTGGAATATGACTAGCTCCCACTATGCTTGAGGAACCTCCTTGAGATTTTTTTTTTCCATCCATATTTTTTGAGAGCTAGCAACCATTAGGATCCAAAACTGTCCTTCACTAAGATCCCCATGACCCATACAATAATATGAGATAGCAACTGCTAGCCTCATGTCACTTTGTAATTTCAATGGAAACGTTTTGTTTTTTTGTCATCTCCACCTTAGCTATCAACCTGTTGCTTGGATTTCGATCCAAAATAACACATTCTCCTTTCTTAAAATAAACTTTGTAGCCTTTCTGTATCAACTAGCCTATGATCATGAGGTCATGTTTTAACCCAGGGAAATAATAGACATCAGGAATGAACTCTTTTTCTCCATATTTTTTCTTAATATTTGTGGTCCCTTTTCCATTTACTGAAACTTTATCATCATTAGCCATTTCTACCTCTAACTGGAAAAAATCATCCATACTAGAAAACAATTCCTTTGAACCTGTCATGTGGTTACTATAACAATAATCCAAGAACCATACATCTTTTTTGCTCTCTTGAGCAACATGATAAGTTAAAAACATAGTATTATTATTTAAACTTCCAGAATTACATTATTTTGAAAAATTTGTACTTTATTTTTGTTGGATAGATTTTTGCACAGCTGAAAGTCTAGGTAGTCATGAGATAAATCTCCCTCATTTACCAGTGAGGCTCCCATGTAAGATTTTGCCAATTATATTTCCTAGTATCTATTTGTTGATTTTACTTTAATTGCTTAGCTCATGAACCATAACTAGGCAATTTTGCAGTAAGTAAGAAGCTATAAGCAATATGTGCAAGAAAGGGAAATAATTAAATACGAGAAGAAATGAAATAAGATGTGTAACCTAACCAATAGTTTATAGAGTTGATCACATGCACATAGATGAAACAAAAAGATCTTGAAATGCAGAAGCTTTAAATTAATTACTGCATGTGGAAGCTACGAAAAGGAAAACAACTGGCAATATTCCTCCTGGAATTCCTCTTTGCATGACATGAATGATTTATAACTGAAAAATCAAACCTGCTATTTTGCATGTCTTCCACCTATTTCCAAGTAATTGACTTATTCACGTAACATATTTTAAACCAATCACTTAAGTTTTATAATTTCATTGATTGATCAATTACTTTGTTGGAGAAAATAAAAGAAAAAGGAAAACAAGTAAGAAGAAAGTTGCAACCCTCCTACTCTTGTTCTTCTTCCTTATTCTACATGTGGTTGACTCTTTTACCTTTGATTCTCACCAAACTAGATCTGGAAGCTATACATGATTGTGATTTGCTTGCGGGTATTACCTTTGACCTGTCTTCCCTCTTATCCTTAAAGCTTTTGCAATTCTTCTTCAGTACATGCCCCAGTGCAATGTTTGTCATAAATAATTCAGACAAAACTCGTTATTTTTTTTTAATTGCATATGAGCAATTTTAAATTGTGGAAAGCACTCTGAGAGAATGCAAATACAAGTAATTTCAATGAAGTCTTCAACTAAAATATTGGGAGGACATGCACAAGATCTTGGAAGGAATTTTCCATGCATTGACTTCTACACGGGCTCTCCTAGAAACAATAGGATGAATTTTTGTTGGAAGCCTTTGTAATTATGAGATATGGATCTATAATTGAAATTGGTGATAGGTTCAGGGCCTATGTTTGTATCATTGACTTCAAAAAATCTAGAATCTATAAATGATTATGCCGATCCTTTTTCTTTCATCATGCTTTATCATGGCTGGAATAATCTTTGTCTGAGCTCATTTTCTTTTAATTCTACCAGAATCCCTTGTAATTGGATCAATTTATGCAGATCTGACAACTTCTTTAGATTCAAAATATATATTTAATGTACCTGACATTGATTTGAGCATCTGTGATAAATACCTACAATTTATTCAGACAAAGATGGAATCCATGGAATGAATACTTGATTTTTATCACCAAAATCTGTGTATAAAGCCTTTTGCCCTAAAATTTGAGGTTTTTCTTGCATACAAAGCAAGTAAAAAATATTATTTAATTCACCTGCGCACATATACAAACATGAAGATGCTCAGAATGACCAAAATTAGCCTATTCTAACCCTAGGCATCAAAACTTGAAGCTTCCCGGTAGTGGAAAATAAACTCTAATGCAAAATCCTCCATCTTGTGGTGCCAAAACTTGTCTGGGCTACAATCCTCATCAAAAATAAATAATTTTCTCTCTCTTATGGTGTCTCATGCTTATAACCTCCAACAAGCTATTTTTAATAATTGCCTCTTCCTACTTTTGGAAATTTAATTAATTAATAGCCATCTTTATTCATCCAATTTGGGTGCCCAAGTTTGCATGCAGCTAGTTACTTTTTAAATAATTTATTTTATTTATTTAGCATGTATCCTTGAATCCTCCTTATCTCTTCCACTTACATTGACTTTCTTTCTATTTATGGCGCCAAAATTGGGTGAATAAACCATTAATAAATATTATAAAATGGATAGTTATTCACCCAAGGTGGTTCACTCTTTATGGCAAGAGGAATTTCTAAAAATAATAAATTGACTTGATGGGAATTTACACCCTACACTCTAGCTCCAAAAATCCCCTCTTCCACTTAAGTTATTTGACTTTCATAATGAAAATTCTAATCCTGCAAGGCCGGTAAGAAATTCTCGCATTCCTACCACTGTCAAAATTTCCACTGTCAAAATTTCCACTGGCAAATTAAAACCTCTCCCAAAAAGTGCAACTTGTATTAAAAATAGCTTCCTTTGATAAATTGCAACTTGCATGTGTGAATAAACCTCTTTGGTGGGAGACGTTAGCCTGCTAGGCAGTCATAAAATTCCCATCGGTGATTTAAGTGATTTTTCTTTATTTTATAATGGGAATTTTTACCCTGCAAGGCAAGTAAGAAATTCATGTCCGCCTTTCACCTATAATATTCCCATTGAAGCTTAGGTGACTTTGAAATCATGGGAAAATGTACCCTGCAAGGTAGGTAAGAAATTCCCGCATGTCTGCGACTACTAAAAATCCCATTGCAACTTAGACCCATTCATTCGAAAAAGAGTGACTTGCCTATGAGATGCTTTTTAGGCATGACTTCATATTTTTTGGTCAGAAGTTTGCTTTTTGAGGCTGAGTCCTTATTGCATTAAGGTCATAAATGATCTCCAGATGCTTCAAGAAATTAAACAGGCTATACGAAACAAAGAACAAACCTAGGGGAAATCAATAGAAAAATTGTGGAGAAAACTAGAGAAAAACACAAAAGAAATAAATAAAAGCAAACAACGTTGCCAGAATTTACAGACAATGCTCTGATTTCATTCCTGGTGAAAATCCTATTAAGGTGTGTGAATACTAGCATGAAAAACTTGAACCGGAGAACAATTTACTTCGAACGGGGCTTTATTTATTTGATAAATAATTAACTAAAAAATTCACGTAGACAAAGCTTAGCAGAGGGATAAAATGAGTTTCAACATTTGGGTATTGGTCAAAATTGGCTCATATGATTCACTAGGAATATTTTAACGTAATAGAGATGACTTCTTGCAATAAAGTCACAAAAAGACCTGTTATTTTAAAAATCATGATTTTTTTTAAATGGGTAGTCCCAAGTTTCATGGTGAAATCTTGGGACACCAATGTTCTTAAATCATATTGCCTTTTTCGACATTCAGTACCATAATGCCCATATTTTTTATAATAATGACATTGAATATTATATTTTACATACCTTTCTTCATGCGACTGGTTATGATAATGACTATGAGAGGATATTTTACCTCTAGCTCTACTCGAAAAATCGGTTGAAGTGGGTTCATCACTTGAATGTGGAGATCTGTCTCCTTTTGCATTAAATCTTCCTCTTCTTCTCCTGTTCACACATTTTCCTCTTCCTCTACTAACTAAAACTTGGCTCTTAAAGGCATACTCCAAAGAGGAATTTCTAGATCTGTTAAGTCTTTGTTCATGGGATAACTGATATCCCATTAGCTCATATATAGAGAGATGAGTCAAATCCTTGGAATCTTTAATGGTAACAATAATGGAGTAAAATTTGGCTGGTAGACTCCTAAGTATTTATTGTATATTCCTCTGGTCTTCTAAGGTCTTTCCATGCGACCTGGTCTGATTTACAACACCCATCACATGGCTAAAAAATCAATCAACACTTTCAGACTCTTTCATTTGAATATTTTTAAAATATCTCCTCGAAATTTTAAGTTTAGCAAGTTTTACCTTACTGGTGCCTTGATAGGCAGTTTCTAAAATATCCCATGCTTGCTCAGACCTAGTGGCTGTGGCGACCCTAGAAAATATATTCATGTCCAAACCTTGCTGGATAAAAACTGAAGTTTTTGCATCCTTTTTTCTATTTTCTTTAAGTAGATCCTTGTCTCCCTATTAAAAATCATTATATGAAGCTTGATATGCTGGTTAAAGGAAGCCATTTTTGACAAGCTCCCAAGTATCTTGACTACTAGAAAAGGGTTTTCATTATAATAGCCCAATAATAATAGTTTTTTCTATTAAAAATGGGGATTTGGGTATGTATAAGATTGCTTCTATTCCCATCCATGGACAAAAACGAAATGCATAGATTTAAGTTGTTACTCTACCTCTAGCAATCTTCTATTGAAATACATCAACTAACATAATTTATTTAAGTTTCTACTTGAACTCTAGCAATCTTTTACTGGCATGCAAGCTACAACTACCAACAATGTAGTCAAGCTTCTATATAGACTAAATCATGTACCTTGGGTACATTACTAGGTCATAATCACATACTACTATTCAATTACTTATTCTAGGAAAAATATACAAAATAATCATTATACTTTTCCTATTATTTTCCTTTCTAGTCTCTCTTTGTGCCTTACAAGCCTCACTGCCCAGTCTGAGCCTTCATATTTCACCTTTTCTGGCTCTAGACACAAGCACCCTACTACGATGCAAGTGCCCAGTCGTCCTTGTCCCCTATTGGCTCCACAGATCTCTTTTTAATTTTATCACTCATTTTTGGGTCCTTTCTAGCCGTTGGGCATCCCTATCTCTTAGTGGTTGGCATTTTAGTGATAAATTATGAAATTTGAACAAGAGAAACATATAAATATAAAGTTATTTGACCAAATTAAGGGACCAATCTCTAAGAATTTATACTATCACCTAAGTTTGCATCTCCAAAGCACTCAAGAGCATATTTTTGTCCATCTAACACAATTTTAAGGGACAAGGGATGGTTTTCTTCATCACATGCATAGGAGGGAAGTTTATTTCATTCCATGTAAAAATTTATTACATACTTTTACATCTATTTATTTTCTTTCTATCCAAGTGTGACACGCATAAGAGCCACCTAGAGCACAATTCCACACACACACACACACACATATAAATACATTGGGTATGAGATGTAGTGAAATGCCCAGTTGTAAGATCACCATTGTTATGGTTGAGGATAGTCTGACCCGTCATTTTACATCTTTCTCTTTTAGGATTTTATGTTCTTTTGAGGATTTTGTAGGTGATCTCTTTATTGCAGGTTGTTAGCTACATGTGCAATCATAGTGTGACAAAATAGTGATAAAAAATGATGGTTTTAGATCATCCATCGACCCTATAAAATTCATCTTTAGACCTCTTGTGTAGACCCTGGTGCCTATGATGAGATCCTAGTACCAAAGTGCCCTAGTACCAGTGCAAGTGCCCTAGTTTATGCTCCTCTAGCACTTCTGCATTTTTCTAGTCTTGGTCATGGACTCTAGTGTTATTGTTCTACAAGTCTTCCACCTTCACACATTACCAATATATTTGCAAAACCAAATATGTGTTCTAAACTTACATTACACTTTATGGTTTTATTTTTTATTTTGATTGGTTGGGTAATATTTTTGTACTTTACTATCATATCTGTTTGTCGTAGAAAACATAGGAATTTAACAAAATAAATCTATTCATTTAGTTTATTTTTGTTTAATTTTTTTGGTTAACCTATCTCAATCAAATATTATTGGATTCTCATCTTTCTTCTATTATGGGTCATAAAGTTCCTCATATTCCTTTGCTTGATTTACTTAAAATGCATCTCGACTTCCAAGATGTTCTAAAACCACCCTTAGAGTCCATGTGTCTTCCCAAAGATACGTCACCACACAAAATAAGTCCAATTTTCCATCTTTTATCTAACAACTCTATTCTTCATAATCCTCCATCTGATTAACCTATAGTGGAGTCAGTTAAAGCTTTGAATTTTTTATTTTACGAAAAATTTCAAGAAATGGAATCCATGATCGCATATCTTAAATTTGAAATCCAACATCTTAAATGTGCTTCTCAAGTTCATAATAGTTCATCTTCTCATTTTCATTCTATGTCTTCTACATGTCTTCATATCAGTGAGCCTCAAGTCATACCATTACCATATCCTCTCAACTTAATCACAATGCTAAGCAACATGACATTATTCGTGATCTTCTTAGTCATCAATTGACCACTTTACCATCTACTCAGGGCTATCCTCCTTACTGAATTGCAAAATATCAAGGTCGTTTATATTAAATTATCATCGAATCAATTGACATAATAATAATTATTTCTATTCTTTACAACGAAGAATCAAGGCTCTTAAGCATTAAGTCTTTATCTCATTCTTTGCACAACATTCAGTTACATGCCCATATACAGATGTTACATCGAAATGGGCTCATAAACCTACTCCTTTTATGTCTAATGAGAATCATGCTTCCACTTCTCATGTTCCTTCTTCACTCACTCAATCACCACCTGTGCAATATATTAAAACCAACCAATCTCCTATAAAAATAAATTCAACACATCCCCCTACTAAGTCATCTATAGTATTACCAAGTCAAAATAAGAAATTACCTCTCAAGGTTCAAACTCAATCACCTCCTCCTACTAAGTCATCTACAATATTACCAAGAAAATATAAGAAAACTCCTCTAAATCTCAGTTTAACTTAGCATCCACTCAAGTCTTTTATAGCATTATCAGATATGCCACCACCATGCAAGGCTCCTGAACAATCACCCCTTTAACATCTAATAACTTTTGTTAAGGAAACTACTCCTTCCATTAATCTTCTTAGCATCGTTAACTAGATCTCCATCACTTACACACTTGGGGGGCACAACACTTATTTATCCCCCCTTCTAGCATCGACACGCATCTTATATTACCTTCATTTTAGATTTGATCTTTCGACATACAAATATTGATACATTAGTATCATCACTACCCTATGACACACTCTTGTGTTATGGTTCACACTTGAGTTTTTATGGCATACTAAACACATGAACCTCAAACACTTCACATTTTACATCTACGTCATATTCTTATTCCTACACATCGTACATGTTGCGCACTTCCTATATCCTCTCCTTTCATTTATTACACATCATACAAACTTTTTGCATTCTACACCTAAAAATTCTACAAACTTTACCAACCACAACTTTAACATTATCTTCTTAATTCTATTTCATATCATACGCACTTTTTTCTTTCTCCATATTACACATCCTCACACATTACACATCTTACACAATCTACATATCTTGCACTACACATTACACATCATCATACTCATCCCATTCATCACACATATTTTTAATGTCCCATACTCTTACAACACATTATACATTCAATCTACATCTTACTCCCGCATATTCCTATTCTATTCTACACTCTACACATCATGATCGAACCGTTACAATGCAAATGACCTAACGATGCACTCATGTTCTATGGTTCTTACATGAATTCTGAGGGATCTCTTTAATAAAAACCTCACATCTCTCACTCTTTACATGATGCACTTCACCAATATATTTTTTATGGCATACAACATCACATCATCCAAACCACTTCCCAATGACACACTCCTATTATATGGTTCATTCTTGACTATTAAGGGATATTTTATAAAAGAACAACAATTCACTCATGCATCCACTCGTAATCAAGGGGCACACTTCCCCTATCACACTCATAAATTGCATTCCATTCAGTCTAATCCACAACATTTTACATATCTTCGTTGCACATAGTTCTTATTCACTAATTCTTACATGTACACTTTATTGCATATATTAGATAGATTTATTATATGGCATTATATTTATCATACACACATGTGCATTTACATGCTTTCTATTTGTGATCGTAGACTCTACATAGACTGATACACGTAGCATGGATGTTTGTCACAGTACCTCATAATAGTCCTACAGCAAGTTCTTGGGGCATCCACCTTCTTACACATTTCAGGTGCTATTCTTTCATTGTTGTACATAACACACTGCTACATCAGATTATACATGATTTGACCTAGAATATATCTATCTAACATGTTAATAGGTGCTTCATATGAAGCATTTTCCTTGTAGGACCTATTTTTCACTATGGTTATCTGATGTTTTCTTACTCTTGTTCTCCATTATTTACGAGCTTTTCCCTATGCTTTATCTTTTGTCCACATTGTATGCTTTTGGCCACTGTGGCCTTCATTGTGTTGTAACATCATGATTAATGTCCCATTTTTGTAACCATAGTTTTTTGGTTTACATTATCTTCTGGCTTAGTAGCTTACATAGTTTTCTACATACATAATTTTTTACACTAACACTTGTCTTCTAACCACTATTTTCATGTGCGTTTGGTTGTTACCAACAAAATTCCATCTTACATATCGGTATCACTTCAGCATTGGGTATTATTTTGGCCACATCCTCTTAGTAATGTCCCATGCACCCCAAAAACTTAGGGCATCTATTTGATGAATCATTCAACCCATTAAATAGTTACTGTCACAGTTCAGTAGTCTGTAGTCATAGTTCCACATAGTAAAACACAAAGTCAGCATAGTCTATAGACTCATATAGGGCTCAGAATCAGACTTGGGTCCTTACATCAGCACAAAAATTAGATCCCAAAATCAAACATGGGTGCCTAGGTGCTTTTTCCCCTTCTTGGGTACCTGAGACCAGCGGATAGATACACAACAATTTTTAGTTCGATATAGTTTTCAACATTGTCACAGAGGATTTTCACAGGGCAAGAATTCCTTCAGTAGTTGGCAATCATGTTTGATTCCACCTATTCACATTGGATCAGACTTGTACACACCATTTGCAGTGGTGTGTTAACTTCAAGAAATAGTCAACAGTTTGAGAATGACATGTGAACTTTCTCCCTACACTACTTCTGTCGTGGCGTATGATTGCCCAAAAAATTGACATTCAACATGTTTGACGTGATTTTGCCTAAATAACTTACTCTTCATAAACATCTTATGTATCCTTTCTATCACATTTTCTCATCACGGATCAGGTGTACATGTTTTGTTTTGTACTATTTTACAAATTTTTATAGTTTTTGCATCCATTTTTATACATCTATACACATATTTGACTACTTGTTTTTTCTTCTGGTTTTAAGTTCCATCCTTATGGGAAGAAGTAGTCAACATCAATACATAACCATCATACTCTAAGCACATCATCAACAATAGGTAAAACATCACATCTACACGTGTGTTTTCACCCTAGGGTCATTATTCATCACTTATCTTTTTACTTCCTCTTCTTTATCATTCAAACTTCACACTTTTTATCACTCCATGCTTTCCTTGTCTTGGCACGCTCTTCTACATCGATGTGCATGGTTATCAGATACACATATCTATCTACTTTATGTTACTGAGATTTGACTTACCAACATAAAGTGGGGGAAAATATACACACTAAATCATGCTCTTTGGATAACATATTACTATTCACATGCTTCTTATAAGAGAAAAGTACTAATTTCTCATTATATTTGGCTTATTAGTTTCCTTTCCAGTCTGACCCTTTATACTTCACCTTTTCTAGTTCTAGACACAAGCACCAATCTAGGACGTCAGCGCCAAGGTGCCCTCATCTCCTCTTGGTGCCCTAGGAATCTTTGTACTTTTCTTGATCCTTTTTGGGTCCTTTCTAGCTTTTGGGCATCCCTATTTCTTAGGGGTTGGCCTTTTAGTGATCAATTATGAAATTTTAACAAGAGAATCATTTAAATATAAAGTTATGTGACCAAATTAAGGTACAAATCTCTAAGCATCTATAATATCACCTAATGTTTCATCTCACAAGAACTCAAGAGGATATTTGCATCCATCTGGCACCATTACAAGAGACAAGGGATGGTTTTCTGTATCACATGAATGGTAGGGAGGTTAATTTTATTCCATGCACACATCTATTGCATCTTTTTACATTCAGGTATTTTCTCGCTATCAAAGTGCGAAGCACACAAGTGTCACCTAGTGCACGATTCCACACACACACACACACACACATATATAACTATATTGGGTCTGAGATGTAGTGTACAACTTAGTTATAAGATCACCACTATCATAGGTAAGGAAATTCTAGCCAATCAGTTTACATCTTTATTTTTTAGGATTTAATGTTCTTTTGAGGGTTTCACAGGTGATCTCTTTATTGCAGGTTATCAGTGACATCGGCGATCATAGTGTGACCACCTAGTGAAAAATAAAGAGTGTTTCAGATCTCTCGATGACCCAGTCAAATTCATATTTGGACCTCCTGCACAAACCCTGGCACTTAGGAAAGGATCCTAGTGCTTATACGCCTGAGTACTAGTCCAGGCACCATTTTATCTGCTCCTCCTTTAATTTTGCATTTTTCAGCACTTAGTCGTGGCCTCTGGTGTCTTTTTTCTATTAATCTTCCACCTTTTAACATTTTTTAGATATTTGTGAAATGAACTAAGTGTTATAACCTTACATTTCACTTAGGGTTTTACTTTCATTTATTATTTATTGGCTTAGATTTCTATACTTTACTATCATATCCGCTTGCTATAGCACACATATGAGTTTATCAAAATAAATCTACAAAGTAATTTATTTTTATTAAATCAGATGCTACAAGTAAGCTTCAATTCCCTTTTTTCCTAAGCATCCACTTATACCTTTTGATCATCTTTCTCTAGTTGTCTCAAACAACACATTTCGATTGCCTATTCAACTCTTTTATCCTTTCTCTTTTACACCTCTTGATTCACCTTTCTTTTCTTCACTTCATGTTGCTGCATGTAAAAACTTCATCCTCCTCTTTCACATACAAATTTTTCATGTATCTCTCCTCGTATGCAACCCTCAAACAACTACTCTCTCATACATGCATAATGATGCAAAAATTACAATCATGAAGGCTTCTTACATACTCCTTAATATTATTTATTTTTCACATCCTTACACACTTTAACACTATTGGCTTCAACTCCATAATTTATTTTACATTTTTTCATTTATATTTTAGAGGATGACATGCACTCATAACTTTTCACCTTCAGCTACAAACTCTTCAACTTCTTACTCCTTCAACTCATACACAAGGAAAAAGATGACATCATCTAAAATGTCATAAATCAATAATTAAATATACATACATGTCAATTACACACTCAGATCCATCATAACCTATCAATATGATTCATGTTATTTACAGGTACTGAAACATCTTCCTAAAATCTTTGCCAACTTGTAGATACTTATAATATTCCATAACTGACCTCTTACATATGATTTGTAATTTTCATGACTTGTTTGTCTTCTTTCCAATGTACTATTTTTATCTTGTAGCTAATAAGGACTCAATGAAAAGTTGTATGATAATTAATTCACGCTCCAAAATCCTCTTTCTTACTATATAACTCCTTGACATGCTTGTAAACTTGCGATTTTAACTTCAACCTTCACAACTTTCCATACAAATTCATGGAGGACAAAAAATTACAGTCATGGATGATCAACTACCAATGATACATGAACTTTAAAGACCTGATCAATATTTGGGAGATTTTTTTAATACCTTTGGTTCATCTTTAAATTCATGTGTTAGCTCTAACATTCACCTTTCACATCAGACAATACTGATTGGAATGATGTACTGAAAGGATTTCAAGCACACAAGTTTTGTCTTCACAATGTGGGTTGTTTCATGTATTCAAAATTATGTTCATAGCTCCAAATAAAAATTTATGGAAGGATATGTCTTTTTCATCTCACCAATATCATTTCATCCTTTATCTCTGAGCATAGATTTCAAATATGCTTGAATATCATAGAAACCTATAACTGGTTGTTAAGCTCCAAAACCCAGTCTTATTTTAGCTTAAATCTTACACAGCAAAACTCACTTTCATGATGAATGAACACCTTATAAACTTCACTTAGGAATCATAATTCATCTAAAGACATTTATACGAATGATTTTTATGAGGAAGAGCATGTTTTCCTGCTCATTTCTTAGAGCTACTTGACTGTCCTAATGAGACAATATATAGGCTTGATTTGATCATTTGAACTAGAACCTTAAAAAACTTTAACATGGTTAGATATGTTCTTAAACAAGTCACATTGGACCTCTTTCAACTATTAATACTAATATTGGAATCCTATAGTAAGTATTCTCATTGAGTCTCTTTCATACATTATAACTGATTTTTGGATGTTTGCTTATTTTGCAGTAGCCAAACATGTTGATCTCGGTCATCAAAATCATGCACACAATATATCTACATGTCGAAGACACTAAGCTCCAAGGAGTCCTCTACATGTCCAAGAAACTAATCTACCTTTCCCAAGAGAATTTATTCCCCAAAACTTAACTTCTACTCCATCGCCCTAAAGGGAGGGTTTTGTAGGGGTTTTGAGTGACTTAACTACTTAAGTTTCGTTCATAAAGAAGAGACCTTCATTATTCCTCATTCAAATTGTAACATTATCTAGACACCATGCCCTAAAATTGGTTAAAGGATTAGGTCACCGTGCACAATTTTCACATTCCAATGAGTACATTGAAACTAACCCACAAGTTGGAAATGGCCATTTTGAAAACTCGGTAGAGCCAAAAATCAAATAACTCGAAAAATATTCCTCCTTTTTTCGTGAATTTTTTTCTACAATACTAGCACAACCTATAGTACCATGTAAAATTATAAATTTCTCTTAAATAGGTTTGTACCTTCTTTACCTACCTTATTAGCTCATTCTTGAATGGTTTGTTCTTAAGATTATGCCTTCAATTTACCTTGAATATGCTTCCACTAGCTGAATTGTGGATAAAGACACCTTCCACATGTTCAATACAATGTCACCACATTCTCCACATGATTAAAGTCATCTATCTAATATTTCTTTGCATCATTCTCCAAGTTGCACTTATTCCATGTCCTAGAATAAGGACTAGTTGTGCTAGTTTCACTCATACTTCATAAACCTGTAAATTTTTCATCATGTACCTACCTCAACATGATTTACAAGCCTTAATCATTCTTCTCAATCTTCCTCGTTCCTTTATTCCTTCATTCCAGGTCATCCTCCTGACTAGGTCTAGTGATTATGCCTACCGGACTAAGGTAGTCATAGAAATTCTACTCGTACACCCTTGTATTTATCATCCTGGCTGTATTTCATCATCACGTACCTGCTAAACCTGCTATGAAATTATCCTAACATGATATCACATCACCAATATTCCTCTATCAGTCACTAATTACTCAATAGGACAAGTCTCAATGAGGTGTTCTCATGTCTTTCCTTGTCTTTCCATGTCATACTCACTCCAAGCCTCCTCTAGGTATCCTTCATCATACTTTATCATTAGTGTTTCTTTTACATCAATGAAAATTCAATATCCACATGCCGAAAAATAAAAACCATATTATTCTAATATCTTATTTGTAAGATACAAAATTGTAAAAAGGTTGTTTTACAACAATGTATGATTAAAATGAGTAATGTTATTTTGTGATATTATATTATTTACTATGACAATTTTATGAATGATTAAATATGTTTATATATTTCATAATAATACGATGAAATCAACAAGATGAAACAATAAAATATAGTATTTTACTTACATAATTAAAACATATAATAATGGTATAATGATTTACTTGTTTTCATTAGTTCACTATGTATGAAAAAATAGGTTATGTATAAGTTTATAATTTAGGAACAAAGGTGAACATATTGTCATCTTATAACAACAATAAATATATATAAATAATATAATGTATATTTGTTATGAAAATCATATATGTTTCTATTGATTTTTTTTGGGAAAAAAATATGTTGTTAGATAACAAAGGACAAAAGGAACTTTATCATTATTACAAGTTATAGTAAAATTTTACTTAATTAATTTAAATGTAATAATATTATTAAGTGACGATGAATGATCATGTATACTATTTACCATGATCTATGACTTACTTTATATTTATGATTAACGAAGTTAATCGAATCATCGTAGGATGAAATATTTCCTTACGATAG
The DNA here is from genome assembly GCA_019776745.2 of Taxus chinensis. Lineage (NCBI taxonomy): Eukaryota > Viridiplantae > Streptophyta > Pinopsida > Cupressales > Taxaceae > Taxus > Taxus chinensis. Next base: position 238,944,767 of record CM034152.1, on the reverse strand, counting down.
TGTATTACAAGGTACTTATTATAGATGGTGAGTCGATGAGTTTTTGTACACCTCTATCGAGAAAAGATTGATGGTAAAACCTTGGGAGAAGGATACTGAAATTGGTAGAGTGAAATGGATATGTATTTTGAGATAAGAGACTCCTATGAAAAAACTAATCTATTTGGAATGCTTTCCAGCTCTCCAATTAGGCATTAATTCGGGAGAATAACTTGTGAAGGCCATAACTTTTTATCTGACTGTTAAATCGTCTAGAAAATTTCTAAGGTTGTAGATATTCATTAGTATTATGTTTTGGTACACATTTCCTATAAGGTTGTAGACATTTTGGCATATTTAATGTTATGGATTTCTTCTTCTAGTGGTTCAATATTGGTTTCGAACTTTATTTTGTTTTTTCCTAGGACTTAGAGTTTTAATACATTTTGTAATGCTTTATAGAATAATCTGAAATTTTTCATGAGCCTTAATTTATGTAGGCATATTTTCCATAAAAAATTTGGGGCCCATCCGAGGTATTTTAATAGAAGGTAATTATTCACATTTTAGTTCTTTTTGGCATTTTAGGGTTTTAGAGCTAATGCGAAATAAAAGGAGGATTGTAATGATGTAAAAGATAAGTGTGGATTCCAAAATGAGGAAAAAGATATTTTGAATCTTCTAGATTATTTGAAAAAAAAATTATGTTTGTTTTGGATGTATTTCAATCTCTTGTAGCTAGATCAACATCACACATCCTCCCTATGGGATAACCAGAAAAATGAATTGGGAGTTAGCCATACAAAAATCACATGGGAATAATTTAAACTATACTTATAACAAGGATGGTTACCCCAGTTATATTTTGATCAAATTATGTCAGAGCTCCAAACTTATATTAAAGGTAACCTAACTATAATGGAATATTGGGAAATGTTCACTAATATGCTGAAATATGTCCCACGGTACCAGAAGAATGAGATGTTTACGATACACAAGTTTATAATTGTACTAAACCCATTCGTTGGGGGTGAAGTTGATGTCCAAGGTCCTTCTAACATGGAATTTTTTTTGAGAAGGCCATTAGACAATAGTAAAACCTGTAAGCCATATCTTCACATACAAATGTAAAATAAAAGAATATATACATCTCATATTCTCCATCGGCACTAAGAAATATTTGGTGGAAAAAGGATGGCAATAAGGATCGAGATGGTAAGAATAACACAATAACAAAACATGTTGTAAATGTAAAGAAAAATGGACAGAATAGTACTACCGTCAATGATAATATGTTTTAAAGGAAAGGAAATTTTGATATGTTTCAAATTTGGTGGTGACTACTACGTCAACAAATTTCCCTTGAACATCAAGGAAAACCATCCGCAACAAAGCATCTATCCTGCAATGGAAAACTAATAGGATGAAAGAACAGGAAACACCTAGATCGAAGTTCCAGGTAAGTTATATGGACTACCTGTAATGATTATATTTGACACCGGTGAAACTGAATGCTTCATTTCTAATAAAGTAGCTGAAAATGAAAATGAAAATGGGTTATACGAAAAATTCATACACTGTACAATATAGGAATAATGATGTCCAAACTGTTAACCAATGTTTGTTTGACGGAGGATTAGAATTGCCTAGCTTTACCACATAATTGGACCTATATGTAGCTCCTCTAGGTTCCTTTGATGTCATTATATGTTTAAATTTGTTGTCTCAACACAATACAATTGTAGATTGTTTCAAAAAATGAAAAAAAATCTTAGATCCCCAAAGTGGGGTGATCCACCTTTACGGGGAAAATTTATTTAAAAATCATTAAACACATTTTTGATGTATTTTTTTTCCCTCTTGCAGACCATATTTTTTGTTCACTTTATTATTAAATAAAAAGCCAAATTTTAGCTTAAGTAATAATAATTACTCTAAGATAAATAATCTAATAATTAAATTATTTCCCTCTTTATTATAATAACTAATATAACTACGCTTTAATTCCAAATGATGAAAGAATCTCAAGGTAATTTATATTAGCTATTTTTTTAATTTATAATGCGTATATCACATATTATGGATTGATGAGGTACTTACTTCCCCTTCATGTGTATGATTTCTTATTACGTAGTCAGTTTGTACCCTTTAGGTCTAAATTTTTTTATCTTTCCTTTGTTGTTTTTTTCCTTCTAAACATGGTTCGTCATCTTGCAAAAACATTCTTACCATTCCAAACACATATTTTACGGAGTCTTGCAATAAATATATAGATGTTAACATAATTTTCTTTCATCCCCTTTTACAAGACCTTCATAGAAAGCCAACATGTAGAATCTGCTTATGTAATGCCTTACATGCTTCTCCTTTTGTACCAATTTTTGCATTTTCTTGAACACAATTAAATGGAAATCAAAATGTATGAAGTAATGTTTTAACTTTACAAACATTATATCCATAGAATTTATTTTTTCTATACCCTTCCAATATATCCCACATTTACACATGATTGCAACAAAAGGATGCATGTCTCATAGAATTAGTGGTGAAAAAAATCACTCTCTTGGGGTTATCTATTTTGTCATAGTTATTTTTTTTGACATAGCAATACAATTCATGAGTTCTTCAGGCCCAAAAATAGTTTGCTAAGTAGGGGAGTTCCACACTAGCTTAACTGCCATACTAGGAATAACTATAATGAACACATCTTCCAATTCTTCTATTTTATCTTCCACTTAAAAATCATTTCAATATTCCTCTTCTTTGGATTCACTAATTTCTATCATAACTCATCATCATGTAGTGTTTATAGCCTCCAATAAAACTTGGATTCCCTTCAATATCATTGCTGAGGTTAAAAATCTAGGTTCTCTCCCCACTCTTCCAATGTTTGTTTCTCTATGCCTCTTATAAATAGTTAATAAAGAAAACTTTAAATCAATATTCCATGGTTTAAAGTTGTATTCATTTATTTCTACCTATATTTGCGATAAAGGAAAACATGACTTCTAATCACTTAGAGGATGCAATCTATTATGATATCAATTGATGTAGTCATAAATATCTAGTAAAAAAAACATTAAACCCTACAACCTATACTCACACTTAAGTACAACATATATTTGTAAACAAACACATTTTAAATGACATCTCTTTATTGAATTTAAACCAAACTATAATTCTTGCACAGACTACTAGTTTTATTCTAAACTAAACTAGTTAAAGATTACAAACATACATCTTGAAAGGGGGCATGTTTCGATACTACAACCATGTGCATCTGATTGCATGCTCTTCTCAAGTCACAATTTGAGAACTACACAAAATATATCCTTAAAAAGAACAAAATTCAAAGAATTTATAATAGAACACTAAGAGGTATACAAAAAAATTATGGTTATTTTTTAATATCCTATGAATGTAAGTGATATGACATAAATATATTTAAAGAATCCTTTAATATTAGAATTTTATATTTAATATCAATATAAATAACATTTACTTGAATCCATTACCGCATAGACTATAATTGAACCATATATGTCCTAAGAGGCTTACCTATACCTATTTAATGATTTGTATAAAAAAAGTTAAGTAGGAAATAAATCATCTTACTTTGTAGGTCTTCTTAAAAAAATATAAGAAAGAGTAAGAAACCATTACTATATTATATAGAAGTTAGCTATCATAAAAAATCATAAAATAAAATGTTAATTTTAAATATTTTTAATAAACATTATATCATATTTTATGAAATTAAGTAATGATGTAATTAAGTTAAATGAAATTGATTAATAAGGTATGAATTATACCTCTATGTTTTCTGATAATGGTGTGTACTCTCCGATAAAAGCACTAAAATTTTGGTACTTTCCCATTGTTCTGTGCATGCTTGATCCAAAACCATTATTCCAAATATCACTTAAATGAATATAAATACTTAAAAACATAATTTAACTTGAATATCTTACAAGAAACAATATAATCCTATTAAGAAAAAAACAACATGATATATTAAAAATAGATTTTATCGTAAAGATATTTTATTTATTTACTAAATGAAATATAAAAAATTGTGTAAATTGAATTATCAAATAACCTTAGTTTTTTAAAAATAGATTTAAAAGAATAAAAGTATTTTGGAATTGGTTGGGTAATTTTTTTTAAGACCAACATTTTAGATGCCACTTCTTAGTCCCTCTTTACAAGTTTTTTTGAAAATAAAGTCATGGAAGTCATCAAAGGTGTTACTATTTAAGAAACAATAAAGCTTGTTGAATATTTCATACTATCAACCTATTGTTTCCAATTTAATTATAGAAAAAATTGAAAAAATAGTTCTTGAAAGTTGTCCTTTTAAACCAAAAGTGGTGATATTATTTTGTTGATGACACCAATTTAAGACAGTCATTTGGTTCTAAAACCTTGTATGATTTGTTGATGTATCTTTGAAAATAGAAAATCAATGTCTTACTTTCCTTGAAGTCCTTATCACTCAAAATTTGGATAACAGCCTCTCAAAATAAGTCTATAAAAAGGAAACACAATGATATATTTTAGAGTTGGATCCTATCACTATACTTTTCAAGAAACTAGTACATTGAAAATCCTTTTCACTAAAACCCTATGAATCTCAAATCTGAAACTTTTGTTACATGAAGAAAAACACCTTCATAATGCATTTAAGAAACAAGGATAAAATGACTTGAAAATATATTAAAATAAATAAGCATCCTATAAACTTCAATCTAGATTATGGGTTCAAATTAAGCCACTCCTCAAAACCCTTGTTATACCTATTCAACCCCTCTTAATTTTAGGTACCCTCCCTTGTTCCTTAAACATGTACCCTTCCTCCTTCCTCATATTATTCATCACTTGCTGATTTATTTCTCTTTAAAAATCCATTTCCTCATATTCCATTGCTTACATTTGTTCCTCATATCTTTACTAATCCTATAATTTAAGAAATAATCAAATATCAACATTCTACATAAAACACTAAGAACCTCTTTCATTTTCCTTGGATATATAGCGTTATGTGCACCCACAAGGCATGCACCTATCTTTTATATTGGTACTTGTTGCCAAAATAATTTTTTTTTTACACTAATTTATTTTATTTGTTTCCCCTATATAAGGAATATTTAATTCCAAATATAGATAAAATAAGAAGGAATAAGTAACTCTTATCTCATCAGTATTTCTCTTTACCATTAGCTTTTCTTAACTCTCACTCTCCCCTTGACTTAATAGGTTTTTGTATTCTCTGTCACCTTGACCTATGGCTAATTTTTAAGTTTACTTTAATATAAAAAAAATTGTTGGGAATATATTTATATTAAAAAGTATCTTAGATTATTATGTTCATAAATAATTTGTAAGAATAAATATTTCATAAATATTAAAAAGTAATTCTTATATAACCAGACATAAATATTGTTATTTAGTTTTTATATTCTCACTATCATCTTAACCTAAGGCCAAAACTAGAGTTCACTTTAATATCAATTTTTTTGTAAAAAAACTATTTATATTAAAAAATGTCTCAGATTATTATGTTCATAAATAATAATAAATAATGATAATAGTAATCAATTCCAAATATAGATAAAATAGGAAATTTGGGTTGTAGACATACTAATATAGCATTTATAATTTATAAAAAAATATTTCATTAATATTATGAAGTAAATCTTCTGTCATCCAACATTTATCTTACCATTGGATTTTTTCTAATCTTGTCACCTTGACCAAAGGCTAACACAAGGGTTTTCTTCAATATTCAATATTTTGTAGAGAATATATTTATATTCAAGAGTATACCAAATTATTACATTCATAAATATTCTTCCTTGACATGATTCACTTTACCTTTTTAGTAATTATTTATCCTTAACACGAGCATTAAATTATCTCTTCAAACTTCACATGCTTCATGAAATTGTTCTAGTTTTCAAATGGTTTCATAATATTAAATACATTCCTTAAATTAAATGGGACATATAAAATATAATATACACTCAAAGCATGTGAAACTTTGTTGTTATATATGAATAAGATCAAATATTTTTCTAGTACTCCTACCACATATAATTCCAAGTATACCAATAATTCCACATTCAAAGGCAAGACTAATGATGCTAAAGTTGCTTCTAAGGACACATTCAACATTGTTTCTCAACCAAGTTGAAACTTTAACCAACCAACATGTAGTTTACTCAATTGCCTTGTGCCCACACATTTTATTGAACCAAATTCTTGAGTGTGATCTTATGTCTCTCCCTCCATCATTTGAGGTTGATATAATTAAGCCTCAAAGAAACAGTTTTGATACCATAACATCTCTTGTATCAGATATTTAAAATTATATTTTCTAGTCTATCATGTTATCATGCTTTGACACTCTAATTTCACATATAATTGCTTATGTATGTATATTACTTCTTGCTTATTTTCATTTCTTTTGGCGTATATTCCTTAATTTTATTATGACACCAAGGGTTTGCAATTTTTATGACATCATATCTATTTTGTTTGTTATTTTTCTTATTATTTCCAGACCTATAGACCTTGATTGTTTTGTGATACCATAGGTGTCCCATGTTTGCAAGATTTACACCTCGTGTGTGACATTGTTTGCATTCTTATTATATTTGATTGCACTATTATTGTATTTACATATATTTAGACTATTCTTGTTATTATCTATGTGGTTTCTATATATTTTCTCTCATTTCTATTCTTATGCACCATGGTTGCCACCATGCACAAACACCTTCCTTTTTGTAGGTTAATGGTATTCAATTTGCCCACCTCTCCAGCATTATACAGTCCTCTACAACTTATCTAACATCTTATGTATGGGCACACATCTATTTACTTTGAGCCAAAATTTCTAAACATGTTTTTCACACATGGATCCAAAGGGGAACGTTTATTTGGGTAATTCTACACTTATATTAGACATGGGTAGAATTTTGGGATATGATACATGTACAAAAAGGGTACATGTACTAAAAAATACATAAAATAATATAATTAAGACATTATTACACATATTTAGAACCATAAAAATTAATAAGGATCATACATTATGGTCCTAAACCTAGAACATGTTATTTCTCAATGGGTAGAAAAATCAAATTTTTCATTAATTCTAAGTTCTCAGTAATGTTATTAGGTTTTGGCAAAATTTTAGGCTTGGTTAACTTTTCAAACGAGTATAAGGGAATAAAATTATTCACTCCTTTTTGTCCAAGGAATTCACTTCCTACTACAATTTCAAATATCTTGTGGGCACGAGTCCCCTCTCTTTATCAACATTTTAGTACATTTAAATTTCTATTCGAAATTGTAAGGACTTTGGGGCAAGGCCTAGATATGTTTGTAAAAATATAGTCCATAGGGCTATGGAAGGTATTAAAGTAGATAAGTTCTTTATAGGCCGACTTTCCTCTCCTCTTTCAATCAAAGGGGAAAATATTAGAGTTGTTGAATAACTTTTATACATGGTCATCTTTTTAAGAGGTACATTTCAAAACATTATTCTTCTTCTCTCTTGGACATTGTGTGTTGGGTTATATACACGTAATACTCTAATTTATCCTTTGCATAATTGGGGATTGATCACCCCCAATCCTTCAAAAAATTAACCAGTGAAACATCTTCAAGCACATGAAGCTCATTGGAGTTTCTCCCTCCACAAATAAATATGTGTATTCCTTCGTCGTTTATATATCTCTCTTTTCATTATTATGAAAAAGTAAATCTTTCATGTTACAATTAAAATTTGAGCTAAAGTTTAATTCACTATCATGGACATTTACTAAACTCTGTGTTATAGGTTTTATTATGAAGCATACCAACAAAAACCACAACAATATTTTACAAAAACACACATTTGAGTGAAAGAAAAGCGTCTACACACTTTCTTATCTTTACTTTTAAGCATGTAATTTCATTTCATACATAACGGGGGGAATACAGATACAAAAATTTGGTAATTAAGTATTTGACACCACTAGTTTTGATAATGTGTTGTTGCTAATATAAATACATTTTTCCCATTCTGCTTAGTACATTTTTAAGTCTTTTGTTTATCTTTATTATCCTTAGACACTTGCATGTCAATAATTGTTGAGAACACAATGCATAAAATCCATAGAAAAACATCAAGCTATAGGTTCCAACTATAGATGCAATGTTTTCCTTCCCTGGGTAGGACCATATAGATTTTTCACAATAGTACATATGGTCCTAACCAACTTGTACAAGCTTGACAAGACATCTCCTCAAACTTTTCTTTTAAATTCACATCTTTTATTAGGTTTTCTAATATCTCTGGGGTAGCATTTTACTAACAAATCATCTATGTAACCCTATATAGGAAATTAAACACTACCTCATTTTGTAACATAGAAATCATAAGGAACTACATTAAAACAATAAGTTCCTCCACTTGCAAAATAAGCCTAAGGCTCCTTAAATCTTGCAACAACACTTCTAAGTTATGGAAGTAATCTTTACAAGTCTAAAGCTCCTTACAAATTCAAAGAAATAATCTCCCTCATATACAAGAACCTCAATATCCCTTTCTCAATTATATTAGAAAGAGAAGACTCAATTCAAACATGGAAAAATATGGTTTTCAAACTTAGTTACATTCATTCATATATCACATGCTAGGTGGAGAATGACATGTAATTTGAGAAGTCTTAGGAGAAATGTAAATGTTAGAAATAAAAAGGGGGTGCCCAAAACCCAACTAATGTCTTCTGTAGGACTTCTCATCCACAACTATGGTTTGAAATGATGATTCAAGTATTTAGAGAGCTTTGTTTCATGATAGAAAACAAAGATTTGAGAGAAAGAAAGGATTTCAAAAAATCAATGGTGTACAAAAGTTACATATCTTAGATCTTATGTAATATCCATTTTTCCCATTCAAAGACCTTATTTTAGAATTCTTGATGTTCCCTTTTCCATGGAAATGAAGTAGAAGAGTTGGTAAAAAGAATTGATCTTCCTTTGCATATATTTTCTAATTTTAATGTTTCTTTTTAGTTTGTTTTTTTCTTTTAGCAGGTTGGATGGGTTTGGAGCTTCAATAAAGCCAAGTACATATTAAAATGAACATTATATGGGATGACCTTGTAATGTTCGAGATTTAGTGCCAAACAGATGATATAAAAGAAGTTTAGAGATCTTATTTGCATTATCATAGATTAGGGCATTTTCTCTATTGGGACTTGTGGGATTGTAGCTCATTGTTCTTCCTCTCTTGGGGGGCAATCCAAATGTGTGGAATATTCCTGGAAGGAAAACACCCCTTCTAGTGATTGGTTGGCAGATAGAAACCCTCCTACCAAGTGTTATATTGAAGATATATTTCAGATTTGAGAGGAAAGAAGACTTAATCATATTTTTATATGTTTTTATTAACCTCTCCCTTGTGGAGTGACTTGCATTGGTGAAGGTTATGGTTCCATCTAGGGCACCAAAATATTAATTGAGTTCATAATTGTCTTCCTCATTATTTCTAATGTCGGAATCTTCTATTTTGTGTTGAGTTTGGGGTTTCTAAACCTTCATTTCATAATTTTTTTGGAGCTGAAATTATGTTGGTTTTATTTAATTTTTTAACTGAATATATGCATGTTTTTGGAGTTCAAAATAGTTTTAAAATATCTCAAAAATGTTTATAGAAATTTTGGATAAATTTTTGGATGGTATTTTGGTGAAATTGTGATCTTTTCATACTATTGTTCGTAAATTAAGTTTAGTTCCCTAATATGATTTTATTTTGTAGTTTGGTTGTTTTAAAAATCATATTTGACATCTTTGGGCTTCGTACTAGTTCCCTAATTTTAAGTTTCAACCCTTACAAGGGATTTTTAGTGGTATCAGAGCATCGATCCTCAAAGGCCGAGGGTTTAAATGAAAGAATGAAACAAGGGTTTCCTATACTGCCAAAGAAGAAGGAAAGTAGATCAACCAAGGAAATAAGCCAAATTATATAAGTTGATTGTACAAAAATGAATATTGGTGACCTCAATGGCTCGGATGATCCACACCATACAAGGCTCTAATGGTGGAAGAAACCCTTCAAGTGAAATCAAGGATTCTCTTTCATCCAAAGGAAGCAACATAAGTACATGGTAAAAAATGTACAATGCACTTCTGGAGGAAATTCATGATTCCCTACCTTTTTCAGAGTTCATAAAATTAGAAATAGAAAGATTTGGCATTGGAACTTGGTCCAAGCCTTAAGGCATGAACAAGGGTCATTATTAGGATATCTCAACCCAAGAGGAAAGGAGAAAACTTATGTTGGATAAACATGAAGAAATCACACAATTTGATGAAGATGGATTCATTGAGGAAGAAGGGTTGGTGACCAAAGGAACTAAGGCTATGACACTTACACCCATTGAAAAGATTCAACATCATGAGGTAATTATTTCTCATTCTGTGTTTAATACTGAAAATGTTTTGACATGTGATGAATCCAAAGATTAAACAATGGTTGTGGAGAAAGAAGGGGAAGAGAACGTGTAGGTTAGAAATCCTTCTCCTAAGAAACATGATGACAATAAGCTTTTTATGCTGCTTAGAAATACAATAAATAAGGATCCCAAGGATAAAGGTTTGGTGCATGAGCCTAGAGAGGAAGGGGATATCATGAAGCACAAGTTAGAAGGTATAAATCCTTTGATTTTTCGTGATGATTCTATGATTTTTACAAAAGGCATGTTATAGGAAGATAAAGAAGAGAAATTTGATTTGTAATATGGTGAAGAGAAGATGAAGGGTGGAGTACAATTATGAAAATAAAACTGGAGGTACGAACATGATTCAGATATTTTACTTCCTAACATGATATTTCAGATTTATGGTCATGAGAAAATTCTTAAAAGGGATGACATTAGGGAAAATGTGATTCTCTAAAGCACGTCATGAAAAATAGGAAGTATTCATGATGATAGAGGTGATGGAAAATAATATTTTCATAGTATCTATGAACCAATAATTTTTAGTGGCCTTGTTGAGGGTCATGTGGTTGAAGAGGCTATTTTTTGGATGACTAAAATCACTTTCAGATCGCTGAAAATTTCAGAATGACAACAAATGGTAAGGCATGTGATGTTTCACTGGATCATGAAAAGAGTATATTGCATCATTATTTATAATTTCCATGCTTTTGTGATCATAACTATGTTAATGATAAAAAAATTAGGGAGAAGACTCTTTTCTAAGGAAACACTTTGTATCTTCAAAGCAATGAATTTTTTTTTTATGGAAGCCCAATGTACATTGTAAATAAAATTTTATCTCCTCTTATATTGCTTCCATACTTTTGTTATTATGGAAAATTGGTTTTAAGGATCACATATCATGTTTTGGTGATGATGGCATATCGTGTTTAGATATTTTCTTGCAAGGGTATGTAGTTCACATTGATCCCTTGAATTGCAAGAAAGAGGAAGTGTTTTAAATTGTTTCTCCATGCACTTTGATAAAAGATTATTTTTAAACATTTATGAATTCTAAAAAAGTTGTGAAGGACTCTTCCCTCCAAGGACAAGAAGCCCCATTTCATATTAATGGCTAAGTCACTCAAGATTTCAGTAATGAGTGCTTGGTGGTAAAATTTGGATTTAAGGTTGAAGATTACAAGAGATACATAGTGAAGTTACTAAATGGTTACTCTATCCCATCTACAAATAAGTATTTCCAAATCCATGTCACATTGAAACAATATAAGGTGTGTACTTATTTTTTTAAATTAGTATGGCTGATATGAACATTATGCTTGGAGTGCAATGGTTTCATTCATTAGGAGGAATCAGTTTTTATTATCAAAACCTAGAGATAAGATTCTCAAACAAAGAAAAGAAGGCTACATTAACAGAGTATGAGTTTGTAATGTTGTTTTAGAGAAATAAATCATGGATAAAAGGTAAAAAACTATGGATGGGATCAGTATCCAAGTGATTAGAGCATATTTGGAAATTAAATCAAGAAGAACATAATAGTGTTGATTATTCATGATGCCCTGTGAGATGATCATCTAGGCTATTTCATAAAAGGGGAAGGTAAACATTTCAATTTTTGTCTTTTCTTATTGAATGAGAGGAGTTCAAAGAAAGAGAATACTAGCATGACATGTTTAATACAACATAAGATTGATTGGACTTATTATTTTATTCTCTATGAACTAACAACCCATGGTTCCATTATATAAGCAAAGGAAGTATGCGGAAAAGAAATTAGTTACGAATTTGCAACTATTCGCATGACCTCCAAAGGGGAGAATTATGATTCTAATTTTCATTTTTATTTCCCAATGAGGAGGTATGAATTTTTTTTAACTTCCTTTTATCATTTCAGCTAAATCACAAAATGTATGTGTGTACCAAGAGTTCCAAATTTTAGGGGAACTTACCCTAAAAATTCACATCGAGCTTGGGTCCCATTTGAGAAATGATGACATCAGAATTCTTGGGAATGTTAAGAAAGATGATTTTCTCAATTTCAAGGCCAAGATAACTGATTGGTTTAATTGTAATCCAGTTGTTATTAAATTTTCAACATATGTAAATAAAATTTCAGTCCCTAATTTACTCATGGATCTTCCTTTCTTCATAAGATTTCAGTTTTGTAATTCTTATGCCATAGTCATAGGGATGAGTTTGTGAAAATCAGATTTGGGGCTGCCATTAACAGCCATGAACAATAGTGTGTTTCAATTTTTGAAGAGTATTATTTCATGGAATGTTGAAGGAAGAATATTTTATCTGAAATGAGGAACAAAATAAGATTATGATGTGTTATTTTAAGACATGAACATTCTAATTTTTGAAAGAAAAATGCATGATTACAATTTTTTTCTGGAAAAATCTATTGAAGTTTTGGGAATCATTCATTTGAATAAAAATTATGAGAAGATGATTAGAAAAGATATGGTCAATAAAGGAATGAGTTTGTTTGGGTTGAAGCTCCTTCATCTTACAGGAACAAGGACCTGATTATGGGAGCACTAAAACATGTTCCTTCACAATGACATAATGATGATTAAGCATATGAGTTTACAATTGCTTTAGGACATGCAATTTTTTGGAAGGGAGGATTGTAATGTCCCTTTTTCCCATTTAAAGACCTGATTTTGGACTTATTTCCATTTCCATTTGCATGGAAATGAAGTATAAGAGTTGGGAAAAACATGGAGCTTCATTTGAATCTATTTTATAATTTTAATATTTCCCTTTTAGTGTGTTTTTCCTTTTAGCAGGTTGGCTAGATTTGGAGCTTTAATGAAGCAAATTAAAGATTAAACATAACATTTTCCTTGGGGCATTGACACCAAAGAAAAGATATAAAGGAACATTGGAGATATCATCTACATCATTGTAGATTGGTGCATTTTCTCTCTTGAGACTTGTGGGCTTGTAGCTTAGTGTTCTTCCACTCTTGGGGTTAATCCAAGTGTGTGGCATCTTTGTAGAATGACGAAACCCCTTATAGTGGTTGGCTGGGGGATGAAAAACCTCATACGTTGTTGGCTTGAAGAGTTATTTGATATTTGAGAGGAAATAAGACTCAATCAAAATTTTAAATGTTTTGTTGAGCCTCTCCATTGTGGAGTGACTTTCATTAGTAAAGGGTTTAGATTCATCTACGGAATGAAAATATGAATTGAGTTCATATTTTTCATCCTCGTAATTTCTAAAGCCATAATCTTCTATTTATTATTGAGTTAGGGTTTTTGAAGCTCTCTTTTCATAATTATTTTGGAGCCGAACTTATGGTGGTTTTATTTAATTTTTAAGCTGAATATAGGCATATTTTTGGAGTTGAAAATAGTTTTTAAATATCTCAAAAAGGTTTATAGAAAGTGTGGATGAATTTTTGGATGTTATTTTGGTTAAATTGTGAGCTTTTCATACTATTTTTCCAAAATTTAGTTCACTTACCTAATCTGAGTGTACTTTTTAGTTTGTTTCTTTTGAAAACAAGATTTGACATATTTGGGATTTTTTACTAATTTCCTAATTTCTAGGGTCATCCCTTGAAAGGGATATTTCATCATAGAAGGTCCAAGACAGTACCAGAGGTGTATTACCATATGGTATGATCTTTGATGTTTTGTATTTCCCTACCCTAGTTCATTTTCAACTGACATAATGCTAAACTAGGCTTATTCGAGTCCATATTTCTCAATTATTATAGTTCATCCTCCTAGAATCTTCCAAAATTAGCTTTAACAAGTTACGTGCGCTCATTCCTTTGTGTTTTCAAGTTCTTATATTATTTAGAAAATCGTTTACTATTATAAATCATTATTATGATTGTAGTAAATAATGTTGGAAGTTAATTAATAATAATATTCACTTGTTGTTATCTCTTGCATCCTTTAGTATACTTAAACACTAAATACCAATTAGGTTTCGTGTTTGAAATCCTACATCTATTATTTAGCATAAAGGTGTATATTTTGCAAAACACTACCCATTTCATGTGGCATTAGCTCATATTTCATGGATTGTTAATGAATTTTAGCACCTTATAGCGTGTTTAAAACACAAACTCGTTGGGTAATAGATAGTGCCTCCACTTATTTAGCACGTTCACAATAACATAGATTTATTGGTGATAGAATTTGTAAGTTTTTTTTGCTTCAGTTAATTTTTCACTGAAGTAAGCAATTTCCCTACCCTTCTTTCTTAATATTGTGTCAATTCCTTCGTCATGCAAATTATACTCCACTTAGAAAAACCTTATTGAAATTTAATCATGCAATAAATGATTAATTTATCATCCTCCTATTCAACTCCTAGAGTTTATACTCAAATTTATTCATTAATGCAAATTCCTTATGATTTCCCCTCATAGTATATGTGATCACTACACAAATCATGTTGAGGTTTTAAATTATCTTCATGTATAATTTGGCCAACCCATGGAAATTCTATACCTCAAATGATCCTATAGGTAATGGCCACTTTGAGATTGTAAAATCCTTATCAAGGTCCATTTAAAAGTCTTCATAAGATATGAAGAAACCCAAACACACTAGGTCTTCTCTCATGAATCTATGCTTCTTCATGTTGATTAATAATGTATCCTTCTGCAACATATGTAACCCTTTATTGATATTTATTATGTGTTCCTCCTTGGTCTTACTAAATGCAAATATATTATCTAGTTACATAATGTCAAACTCACATAGGAATGTCTTAATCACCTCATTCATCAAAATTATGAAGGTGTTTGGGGCAATAGTCAGACAAAACAACATGACCAATAAATAATACATACCTCCTTTCATTTTGAATTTTTTCTTCCACTAATCCACTATATGGATTATGATATGATTATATCTGCTCTTTAAATAATTTTTTAAAGAAAATTGCACAACTCAAATAATCCATTTGGTCATCTATGCACTGCAATGAAAACTTAGAGCTGAGGTTTATCTTATTTATGCCACTCAAACCGATAAACATACACCACACACTATTTTATTTAGTGTCACATTTTACATACTACACATGGGATTAAATGTTTTCTTATCATCATGATACAGGAGAATCACCTAGAATACTCACTTGCTACAAAATTTCATCTTTAGCATGTTCAGGAAGTTGTTATAATGTCTTGGGTGGTCTATTGAGACTTTAAGTGCTCTTAGATTTAAATTTTTTTTTATCTTGTACTTTCCCTCCATTTTCAAATTCAAATTTCTAATATGATGAAGATAATTTGTTTTTGTAATATGATATGGTATTCTACATGTAGAGATTATAAGTCTTGTGGCTTGTGTGCCAAATAAATGAGTGATCTTTCCTTATTAGCACTTGTGGAGTTTTTTGGAATCTATTTCAAGAAGTTTGGTGTAAGAATTTGAATCTAAAATACTTGTGATAGATGGAAAATCCAACTAAAGGATTGTACTCACCTGTGTGATTATGATTTTGCAAGGATTTTTGGTGTATTAACCTTGATATATTTATGGTGAAGTTTTTAAAGAGGTATAACATTATTAGAAGATGATTGATACACATTTTCAAGGATAATTAAGTACCTTTACACTTTGTTTCAATACTTAGATCATTTTACTTGTGTAGATAACTCTTCCATGTGGTGAAACATGTAAGCTTATTAATGAAATTGTGAGATTGATCATAGTATTTGATCCAATGTTATAACAGGAAGTAAGAGCAAGTGGATATAGACTTGAAGGATAAATATCAGGTTTCAAAAAACATTACAATGCATTTTATTAGCTTTTGAATCCCCTCAGACTGAGACAGGGTTATAGTTAGGGTTTGATATAAAAATACAGTTTAAAACCCTTAAACTTGGAATTATGGCTTGAAATTTGTAGAAACCCTCTTACTAATGCATAAATCGATATTATGAAAGGGTGGAATTTTTGAAGGTGTTCAATCCTTTGTTAATTATATCAATTAGGGGTTAGCAAGAATGCTACAGTACTAGGCCTAATCAAGAGCACAAATTTTGCAAGAAAAGTGGCTTAAGCATGTAATTGATGCATGAAAAATTTTATGCACTTGTAAAATGGTAGCAAGTATGGGAAAATACCATTTGTTTGATTGAAATACTTCTATAAAAAAATTGATGCTTGAAATACTTCTATTAAAAGGAGGTGATGCCTTGCATTTTGGATAAAAAAATACTCACCCAATATAGGGAGCATAAAGAGTACATGAAAATGGTTTTATATTTTTTGGGTACTTTAAAATGTTTTCAAACATGAATTTAGAATGAGAAAGTCCCCAAGAAGCATGTAAAGATAGTTTTGGTAAGATATGAAATATTGATATTTTATCTTTTCTTTATTAACTTGGGGGTTGAATTTCATGTTGTACAAGGTATAAAAAGAAATTTATCATGATAGTATGTGCCAAATAAAGGATAAAAGACAACAAATTTCTTATATTGAGTGAAGACCATTGAGAAGCTAGTGGAGGACTATTGGGTAAAGGAAAATCCATTTGACTCTTTATTTTATCTAACTAAAGGTTTAATAGACATTGTATAAGTGTATAAGAGAAAGGTACATTGAATTGCAGTGTCACTTAAGGCTCAAAGTACAAAGTTTCTAGATATTGAGCCATCTAGGATAATGTGGAGTGTGCTAAGAATATAATTTGTGGAAGAGACAATGAGGTTTGGTAATTTTTTTTGTTTTACATCATAGAAAATGTTCTTATAAAATATTTATGGTCTGGATAACATACTAATTTTATAGATTAGTGTTATAGAAGGTCATTAATACTTAGATTTTGGATGTGTAGAATATTCAAGATTGATAAATTGAGTTGCTTTCAGCGTATAAGGGAAGCTTTTGTGTTACTAATATTGATAATATATTGTTGAGTGCATTGGTTGCATATAGAGCTCTGTATCATTTGGTATTAGAGCTTGGTGAGATATTTATAAGTAGTTTTTTTATTCTAACAAAACATTTTAGAAGTGCTTTTGAAGTTTTGACAGGTGGCTATAAAAAAGTAAGAAACTGAAAGAGGGGAACAAGGAATAAGAGGAAGTAAGATCATCATTGGAAAAATTTTAAGAGGAAGAAGAAAGAGACTTTTGGTGACTCTAAGCAGTAGGGTATATCAAAATGGAAGGAAAAGCTAATTGATAGATCAAAAATAAATATTTCAGGGTGAAAGAGACTTGGAAAGTAGTAAGGTGTGAGAGACTTGTTTGGTGAAATATATCAAATAAGAGAAAGATCGAGAGAGACAAGATGGTCCTTGGTATGAAACAAGACCAATTGAAATATATGATGAAGTTGTTGAAAGATATGAATGAGAGGTGTAGACACCTATAATTTATGTCAAGAAACTTATAAACTTAAATTGAGCTAATTATACCATTTCGCGCAAATTGACAACATATCGTCAATATCACAAATTTTCTCTACTATCATTGTTAATTAATTACATTACGTTAGTTAGGTAAATATTCTATCGAATAATGATGCCAATTAATGACCTTCTGTTAATCAGCTCCCATTTCTATCTAGATTAATTAATTAAGCTCCGTTTTCTATCTATATTAATTAATTAATTATCTTTTATTTTCAATCAATAAATCATCATTTATTTGATTAAAATCCTCTCATAACATAAATCATACTAAATATTCCTCTAAAAATATTCTATAAGCTTGCACACCTATTAATTAATCACTTTCGTTAATTGATAAATCCCCTCAAACCCCATGAGTCACTAAAGGAAAAAGAAAACTCTCCTAAGGTTGACTCAACCCTTTCTAAATTTCCATTATCCACAACTAACCCAACCTCCTTATTATCCAACATGTAAAGGGATGTAGAGATTCTTTTATTCATTGGGCTATATAAGGATCCCTCCTCCTGCCTTTCTTCTTACACTTAAATTAGCATAGAGCCTAAGTTATAGCCATTTTATGATCTTAGAGCATACTTCGTTGGTGGAGATAGCTATTTTGATTTCTTGCATTCATTCTTCCAAGTTTGAATTCATATGGAGATATGTCAAATGGTCTTGTAGCCATTGATTGATAAGACTCCATTCTGAAAACCTTGGGATTCAAATATACAATCAACCCTTTGATTGGTAAGGATCTAAATAAGTTAATTTCATTTGATTAGCATTAAGTTGAGATATATATTACTAGATTAGCATGTTAGTTTGAATTTTTATTCATATTATAATGCAAATATGTTGGTATATTATTTTTGTTTAAGCTCTAAGCATGATGATACATAGATTTTGATTTAGCTTTGTTTTAGTACTACTAGGTGTTAGCTCAATTTCTCTTTCCATAACTAAGAAATTCTTACATTTAAGAGGATAAAGAATGAGGAAAAGAAACCAAATATGGGACAAGAAGTGATCCCAAAGGAAGATCTTGGAATAATAAGGAAAATATTTGTGAAAACAATCAGTCTTCTTGAAGAGGAATCTTATGGATGAAGAATGTGAAGAAGAAGAGGCCACCTTAGAAGAAAAATATGAATGGGAAAATCAGGATGAAAATGAAGAAGAGTTAAGTGATGAATAATTAGTTTATTACTACCTTGAGGAAGGAGAAATGCATGAATAAATGTATGAGTTAGTTGAAGTTGATGAAAAAAACATAGGTACATTAGCAGGTCAGCATTATAGTGAATAAATGTAACAAAGTTATATGTAAAGTGAAGGATTATTATTCAAGGGTAGAAAAGAAAAATAAGAAAATAAAGTTGGAGATCATAATTTTGATAAAGAAATTAGAGATGAGGGACCTATATATGATGAAGATGAAAGAGAAATGAGTAACTTCATGTAATGCCCACATTTTAATAGCTCCAATTATCTGTTGGTTCCTTTATGCATAGACATGTTTTGACTGAGACTCTGATATATTTTGGACATTATGCTATGTTATTTATCCTCATGGACATTATGGTATTTTGGGCACGTAGTGCCAAATTAGACTAGATTAGTATATTGATATGTTCCTTATGATATTGATGACACTAACAGAGTTACATGATAGTGCGATTTATTGGTTAGATGTTGATTTCTTGTAGTTAATTTAATCAATGATACAATTTTCTAGATTTAGTAATGGTAACTCATGCTAGCATCGGTGTATGTCGTTATAATTATATCTGTGTATGATTCATAGTGAACTATGTGTATAATTGTATGTGTTGCACTATCAATTGTATAATGATGTTAGGATATTATAGGTTTGATTAATTTTGTGATGAGTAGATGATGTTTATTGTATTGGATAGATGCGGTTAATGTGTGCAAAGAATGTGTAGGTGACAAGTTATAGGAGAGTGTCGGTTTAAGGGCAGCTATGCAGTTGTGCACAAGCAGCCCACGGGCTGAATCCTAACCATGCTAAATGTTTGAGGCCTTAGAGAAGGTGTATTAATTGGGCACCATGAGTGAACCCTCAATTTTAATGTAATTATGTCTTGTAAAATTAATTATGTTTAAGGTGTGTTTTATTTAAGTAAAATAATTTAGGGGTTTAATAATCTAATTTTAAGTTAAGTGATGGTTTTGGGTAAGTGTGTGTGTGTGTGTTGGTAGAAAGGATTGTGGCCACATGTGGATGTTGGGTGCACCCCACACCCTCTACACTTGTGCCCAAGTGTGCCAAACCCGAAATTGAGCTATTTTGGGCATTTTTAGTGACCCCTTTTTAGTCTGGGAGTTAAATTAGCACGAAAATGGGCCCTTGGACCCTACTTAATAGGTAGGGGGGCTTATTTCCAAGGTTTGGAGGGAGTTTCACTCCCATTTTTCCTTCCTTTCATCACATCCATGTAAGGTGGTTAGTTTGTGCATTTTTGTTAAAAGTTGCTCCACTTTTTTTTATTTTCATTTTTAGTATTTTGTGTGATAAGGGATAAAATGTGATTTTACTCTTACTTATTTGGTTTTTGGAATATTTGACTTGTGGGAGGAGAGGGGGTGACACTTTTCACTTTCCTATTGGTGAGGAAAATTTTGGGTTCCTCTTGATATTCTTCCTCATGGTGAAGGAAGGGAACTTTTTCCTCATTTTTTTTGGACTTGGAGAATTTTTGGAGCTTGAGGATTGCTTGGACAAAGTGTGAAAATCTTAGAGTCTTAGAAAGTATTATAGAGGTAGGATTCTTAATCCTTTTCTTTCCTTGTTGTTTCTTATATTGTTAGCTTTGCAATGGTCAATAAAATAATGTGTGTGAAATGATGTGTTATAAAGTTGTATGAAGAATGTAGTTTGTTTGTTTTGTTGCTTTTGTTGTTTTTTTTTTGTTTTACTCTCCACCATCATATGGCTTGATGGTTTTTGGAGAATGTAGGGGAAGAGAGAGGGATCTCCTTCTCAAACCTCATGGCTTGTTGGTTTAGCCATGAAGATTCCTACTCACCCTCTCATATGGTTTAAGGTGGGAGAAAGGTTCATATGGCTTGAAACTTTCCCCATTCTTGGAAAGGAAACCCTTTTGAGTTTGAAAATCCTACCAAGAAGGATTTCTTTGACATAAAGGAGGAATAAGGAGGATAAATGTTTAGGAGGAATAAGGGGGTTATTAAACATGCTTTTGCTGGTGTATGCTATGGTTGGACACCTTTGTTTTTGGGCATCCTATTTCTTCTCTTCCCCCTTTTTGTGAGGGTGACCTTGTTTCTCCTCATGTTGTTGTGTTACCATGTGTAGTTTGTCTAAGTGTTTAAATGTTTCTATGTATTCTTGTTGTGTTTATCCCCATTATACTTGTGCACATTGTGGATGCTAGTTCCTCTCTTCCATGTGCTTGGGGGAGGCTAGCATGTTTGTCAACCATGGAAGGGCATTTGATGATGCCTATTGGTTGGGTGGTAAACAAGCCATGTCTCTTGTTGCAGCATTCTTAGGAGAACACCTAAGGTTGGAGACTCAAGGATGAAGTTTTGTTGAAGTGGTGACTTGTTCTTTTATCCTAAAAAAAATCATTGTAAATATTACACCTCCTTATATCTATGTGTTATATGGCTGATTGTGGATGGCCTCATCTTGTAAACTTATCATTTTTTTGGTGAATTGGGAGAACTTTTTTTTTAATGGATCTTTGTTATGTAACTTTTGTTTAACCTTGCAAAGAGGACTTGATCTATTGGACGTGAATGTGTTGAATGTCTTAAAAGCCATTTTTGAAATTTTTAAACTAAACTATGTTGAAGAAAGAAATTTGGTATTAAAGGATCCCTTCTTACTTTATGTTTTAATGGGATTAGAAAAGAAAATGTTTTGTTAAAAATATATATATATGAAATGGCATATGTATATTTTTTGAAAATAAATATTAAGTTTATAAGTTAAGCATTCTTTTAAATCTACATTTTTTATGGCATTACATTTGGTATCAGAGTGAGGTTCAAACATGCGGACTCTTGGGTAACTAGTAAATTATTTAGTCTTGCATTTAATAAAAAAAAAACATGGATATGTCCTTATTGTAATTTTCCTTGCATGAAAAATCTGTAATATTTCTTTAGTTGGTGTTGTAGAAATTTGAGATAATATTTAGTTATTTCATTTAAAGGAAAGTTAGTGTTCATGGAGTTTTAGGATTTTTTTTTAAATGGTTATATTATCATTTTTATAATGGTTTTGTTTTGTAAGTTTGATAGTATTAAACAAAGAAATGAAATCAGATTATTATATTTTCTCTAACTTATGACAATATCTTTCCTAAAATTTTATTATAAAAAAAAATAAAATGTTTTAGTGTTAAACAAGGAAATATTATATATATATTATATGATATATACATTACATAGTATATATATTTTATACTATATAATGTATAGATTTGAATATATATATATATATATATATATATATATAAAATAAAATATATATATATATATATAATAAAATTTTAGTTTTAAAACGTATTAAATTTATGAAAAAAACCAAAAAAAAAATTGGGTTGGGGAGGTTCGAACCCCCTCCCCAACTCCCTGCGCACCAACAAAAAGCCGACCCTATCCCCTCTCCCCACACTACTCCCCCATGCTGTCTGCATGCTGCTACCCCCCTCTACGCTGCCCCTCCTATCCTCCTCAACCCTGCACGCTGCATCTCCCTCCCCACTGTAGCTGCGGCTTCTCCCACAGACCATTCCCCCTCCTCTTCCCTACTTTGCCCCCCTTCCCACGTCTCTGCCCTGTGTAGACCCTCTCCCCCACACACCTAACCCTGTTTCCCCCTACGTTGTCTCTTCCTCCTTACCGCTACCTCCCTCCTAAGGAAATAAAAAAACAAAAATGTGGCCACACCCAGAAATGAAACATATTTACATCTCCATATTAGATTTGTGTTTTGGGTTTTTCACAAAAAAAAAAAGAGAGGATAAAACCAACTTCCATAGCTCCTCCACCTACACAAGAGGAAACAAACGAAAAAAATGAGAAGAGGAGAAAGCAAGGTAAGGAAATTTAAAAGGGGGAAAACAAATTAAATTAAAAGGGGAGTGTAGAAAAATTAATAAAAAGGGGGAGAAATAATTACTTACAAGGGGTGTAGACTTTTACTTATGACCCTAGGGAGCTTGATAGAGTAAAATAATTAAATTATCATTAGGCTAGTGTTTATTTGATTTCGGGTAAATTAATAATTAATATAAATTAGTTATTAACAGGAAAGGGTTAAACAAAATGTTAGTAATTATCGTTTGCTTTTAAAAAATTAATTAATTGATGCTTTCCGCAACTCTTAAAAAGTTTAAAAACCATTTTTATGTAATTTATTTTATTTTTTCCTCAGGTTCAGGATAGCACCCAAGAGGGGACGATCGACTAGAGGCTTGGGACGTAGTGCACCTACGCGGGAGCCACCAGCACCTGAATTTGGACCTCAGATATTAGAGGCCCTGCAACAGCTGATAGGCGTTGTGCAGCAACACCTTCCACCACCGCAGGAGCTGAGAGAGAAGGACATTCAGTTGGGAGATGAGGAGATGATTGGTGAGGATGCACATTCAGAGCCACCTAAGCACGATACGCCGAGACGAGAGAGGCTGCGCAACCCTTCCATCCTTGGTGAGAGGATGGCCTTATTCTATTACAACCATTCACATAACTTCAAGGGACCATTTGGAGATAGGTGACCCCTTTCACCTATTAAACCACAGTGCCAGGATCAAGGCACAAGTAGTGTGATTCGAGACCTCGTTCACCTTCAGCCACCTACTTATACTGGTTCGACAGATGGCTTTGGGGCAGAGTCCTGGCTCATTAGCCTAGATAGCTACTTTGGCTTGCATTGTCATGAGAGAAATGTCAAAGCTAGGTTCACCATACACCTCCTCTGAGACGTAGCAGGGGTTTGGTGGAGGAATGAGGAGAGGAAGATCCATCTGACTCGAGATACAGTGACCTGGGAAGATGTTTAAGGAGTGATTCAGGGCCTCGCTATATGTCAGAGCATTTCATGCAGAAGAGGATTGATGAATTTTCATGACTTACGACAGGGCTCTGGCATAGTGGCACAGTATGAGAGCAGGTTCTTAGATCTCTTGCAGTATGTACACTACCTGTAAGATGAGAAATTACAGGTAATTAGGTTCATTTCGGGGCTTAAATGTAGATATAGCAGGATTAATTAGGATGTTATCTCCTCCCATGCTTCAGAAGGTCATAGAGAAGACCTACTTAGTTGATGAGAATAGGACCAAGGAACATGAACACTGAGATAAGAACAAGCACAAGTTCTAGGATACAATTTAGGATTTTCAGAGTCAGAGGACATGGGGTGCCATACTAACCCCTAGAGGAGGATTCTAGTCTCCTCCAGTAGTACCAAGAGCTCCATCACAGCCACCGTAGTAGAGATAGCATCAGGGACACCAGCATCAGAGGGGTAGATACACTCAGATCTTTCAACGAGGTAGATCTAGAGGTTGTTTTGGTGGATCTAGGGACATGAGGTCGGGTACTCATCACTTATAGCTAGCCCACTCGCAGCAGTCTCTTAGGGTTGGACTGACAGGTTCAGTATTCCAGAGTACATGAGGGATCCCATCTCAGAGGGGTACAGGAGGATGTTCTATTTTTGGTACTCCAGACCATTATGTGCGTATGTGTCTGAACAAGCCCACTACTACGGATATGTAGAGAGCTCCTAGATCCAAGTAGACGGTGGGTGACATGGGACATGCCCATCATGTATATGTAGGGGTTGACAACCGACAGGCTGAGCATCAAGCCACAGTCATTGAGATAACAAGTACTATCAGGGGTATTTCTATCTCAGTACTTTTTGATTCAGGTGCTTCAGATTCTTTTCTGTCTCCTTCTATAGTAGACTAGTGTGGGCTAGTGGTAACTAGGCAACCAGATAGTTAGTAGGTTGAGTTGGCCTCTGGGGCTAAACTCTCCGTGGACTCTTATGTGGAGAGTTGTGTACTTGATTTAGGATTCTTCTCCACTACACTTGACTTCTGAGTTATTCCTCTAGGATCCTATTAGGTAGTGTTGGGTATGCATTGGTTTAAGGCCCATCAGACTAAGGTAAATTATAGAAATAAGGTCATTGAGTGTCAGGATGATCTTGGGAGTGCAGTTGTGATTTCAGGGATGCAGAGGCCTATCACGTTGTGCATGATCTCAGTGAAGAAACTCAAGTGGAGCATGTGTAAGGGTTGTCAGTTGTTTGCTATCACCATCAGTGATCGTTCGGACAGTACTCTAAAGCATTCACCCCTTGATGATCACGTAGTTTTGAGGGAGTACGTAGATGTGTTTCCAGGAGAGCTTCCAGGTTTACCACCTAGTATAGAGGTGGATTTCACCATTGACTTAGTGCCTTGCTCTGCTCCAATTTCTAGGGCACCCTATCAGATGACGACTTTAGAGCTTCATGAGATTAAGATTCAACTAGAGGAGTTGTTAGAGAAGGGTCTCATTTGCCCTAGTTTATCTCCTTGGGGAGTGTTAGTCCTATTTGTGAAGAAGAAGGATGGTTCTCTTAGGCTTTGTGTAGACTTCAGACAGCCAAAAAAAGTCACAATAAAGAACTGTTAATCACTCCCCAGGATTGATGACTTGTTTGATCAGATATGGGGAGTTAGAGTGTTCTCCAATTTCAATCTCAAGTCAGGGTATCATCAGTTGCACATATCAGATGCAGATATTCATAAGATATCTTTCCGCACACGTTATGGGCATTATGAGTTCACTGTTGTCCCCTTTGGTTTGACCAATTCCCCAGCTGTCTTCAGGAGCCTCATGAATGGAGTATTTAGGACCTTCCTAGATCACTTTTTCATAGTTTTCCTCGATGATATTTTGATATATTATCATTCTAAGGAGGAACACGAGGAACATTTGAGACAAGTACTTTAGGTTTTGAGAGAGTATAAGTTGTTTGGGAACTTGGAAAAGTGTAGCTTCTTTTAGAAAGAGATTCAGTACTTGGGACATATTATTTAAAGAAAGGGTATCTCTGTAGATCCCTCTAAGATTCAGGCTATCATGGATTAGCCAGCGCCCACATCAGTGACAGAGGTGAGGACCTTCATGGGTTTAGCAAGGTATTACCACAGGTTGGTGCAGGAATTTTCTAGGATTTCTCACCCTATTACTTCCCTTCAGAGGAAAGGGAAGAAGTTTAACTACTCAGAGAAGTGTGAATAGGCCTTCCAATTCCTTAAGGAAAGGTTAACCATGGCACCTATCTTAGCAGTTCTAGACCCAATAGACGATTTTGTGGTTTGCACCCATGCATCACGAGAGGGTTTGGGATCAATTATTATGTACGAGCATCGAGTTATTACCTTTGAGTCATGTAAGATCAAATATTATGAGCTTAACTATCCTACTCACAACTTAGATCTTGTAGCAATGGTTCACGCTCTGGTGCATTGGTGACATTTCCTTTTTGGTAGACCCTTCATTTTGAGGACAGATCATCGGAGCTTGTAGCATATCTTCTCAAAACCAAACCTCAATGCACGTCAATAGTGTTGGATGGAGTTCTTATGTGAGTATGACATGGACTTGTAGTACATCAAAGGAAAGGAAAATTTTATCGCAAAGTGAATTGGGCTCTTATGCGGATGAACTCTCAAGAAGACTTTTTCACCCACTGAGAAGTGAAGATCAATCCTCTTAGTGTCTGTATACACCTTCTGGTGTGCTCTAACCTACTCAAGTCATTATCTAATCGAAAAAACTTGCTGCTCTAAATCCTATACATAAACTGGTCCCAGAATAATCATGTCATCTAGTCTGTCCTAACTCAAAGGTGTGTTGCATGGTCGTCCATACAGAGCCTGGTAAGGAGCCATACCAATGGAACTATGATAGTTGTTGTTGTAGGCAACAAAATTTTCTTGCTTCTTTGACACTATAGTCAGATTTGAGAGGAAATATTCTTGAGCATTTTCCAGAGGACAGGTTTTATGAGGGAGCTAGATAGATGTTGGATTCTCAGGGTTCATTTGAGGGTAGATATTCAAGATGCTTGTTAGAGTCAGATGGTTTATTTCGGTTCCATAGGTGCATTTATGTGCCTAAGGCAGGTGGTCTG
Source organism: Taxus chinensis (assembly GCA_019776745.2). Taxonomy (NCBI): domain Eukaryota; kingdom Viridiplantae; phylum Streptophyta; class Pinopsida; order Cupressales; family Taxaceae; genus Taxus; species Taxus chinensis. The sequence goes on along the minus strand of CM034152.1, from coordinate 238,917,704 downwards.
CATAGTTTTATCCTTACTAAGGCTCATCGAGCCCCATACACAACACATCAAAGAGTGAAGAAGATGCATGCTAATTTGAGAGAGTTATATTATTGGTCGGGTCTTCGTCGGGACATAACATATTTTTTTACACGTTGCCTTGAGTGTCAGAGGGTCAAAGCAGAGCATTCTCATCCTACAAGAATCTTATACCCTCATGATATTTCCAAGTGGAAATCCGATGTGATCTCCATGGATTTCATAGTAGGACTTCCTATGTCCTCTTATCGTCATGATGTCATTATGGTCACTATGGATAAGTTGACCAAGGTTGCACATTTCTCGCCAACCAAGGTCACCTATAATGCATAGGCCATTGCCAAAGTGTTTATGGAGGACATTGTTAGATTACATGGGATCCTGAAGATGATCATCAATCACAGAAATACCATCTACACATCAGTTTTATGGGCTTCTTTTCAGGATGCCTTGGGTACATAGATTAATTTCAGCTTAGCATATCATCCAGAGATAGATGGATAGAGAGATAGGTTCTTGAGGACATGTTTAGGATGTATGTGATGGACTAGAAGAAGAAGTGGGAAGATTATTTATATTTAGTTGAGTTTTCCTACAACAACTATCATAGTTCCATTGACATGGCCCCCTATCATGCTTTGTATGGTCGACCTTGCAGGATACCTTTGAGTTGGGATAGACTAGATGACAGGATTATTCTGGGACCAATTTATCTTCAGGATTTAGAGTAGCAGGTTGTTTTGATTAGACAACATCTTGAGTAGGCTAGAGCACTCCAGAAGGCATGTGCAGACACCAAGAGGATTGACCATCACTTCTCAGTTGGTGACAAAGTCTTCTTGAGAGTTCACCCACCTAAGAGTCTGATACGCTATGGAAAGGGTTCTAACTTATCACCTTATTCTGTGGGGCCTTTTGATATTATTGAGGTCATCGGTCTAGTTACCTATCATCTAGCTTTTCCACCACGCCTTGCACGGGCCCATAATGTATTTCATGTTTCTGTACTTCGTAGATATGAACCATATTTTTCTCATGTTTTGCATTGGTAGGCATTACAAGTAGAGGACGGAGGGTAGTGGAGACTGGAGCCCGTACGCATACTGGAGCACCGGAGGTTGGCCCTTTGGGGTCAATATTTGGACCAGGTTAGAGTGTAATGGGATATGTATGACGAGACATCAGCTACCTGGGAGGAGGCTACACCATTGAGGGCTAGATATCCCTATCTCTTCCAATGATGAATTACAGGTGGAAGTCTAATTCTAGGAGAGGGGGATGTAGTGCCCACATTTTTATAGCTCTAGTTATTTGTTGGTTCATTTATGCATAGACATGTTTTGACTGAGACTCTGATATATTTTAGACATTATGCTATGTTATTTATCCTCATGGACATTATAGTATTTTGGGTGCGTAGCGCAAAATTGGACTAGATTAGTATATTGATATGTTCCTTATAATATTGATGACACTAATAGAGTTACATGATAGTGAGATTTATTGGTTAGATGTTGATTTATTGTAGTCAATTTAATTAATGATATAGTTTTTTCGATTTAGTAATGGTAACTCATGCTAGCATAGGTGTATGTCGTTGTAATTATATATTTGGATGATTCATGGTTAACTATGTGTATAATTGTATTCATTACACTATCAATTATATGGTGATGTTAGGATATTATAGGTTTGATTAATTTTGGGATGACTAGATGATGTTATTGTATTGAACAGATGCGGTTAATGTGTGCAATGAGTCTGCAGGTGACAGGTTATAGGAGAGCGTGGATTTCAGGGTGGCTACAAAGTTGTGCACAAGTGGCCCATGGGCTGAGTCCTAACCATGCTAAATGTTTGAGGCCTTAGAGTAGGTGTATTAATTAGGCACCATGAGTGAACCCTCAATTGTAATGTATTTATTATGTCTTGTAAAATTAATTATGTTTAGGGTGTGTTTTATTAAGTAAACTAGTTTAGGGGTTTAATGATCTCATTTTAATTTAAGTGATGGTTTTGGGTAAGTGTGTGTGTGTGTGTTGGTAGAAAGGATTAGGGCCATATGTGAACCTTGGGCGGACCCCACACCCTCTACCCTTGTGCCCAAGTGTGCCAAACCCGAAATTGGGCTATTTTTGGGCATTTTTAGTGACCCCTTTTTAGTTTGGGAGTTCACTTAGCATGAAAATGGGCCCTTGGACCCTACCTAATAAGTAAGGGGTCTTATTTTTAAGGTTTTGGAGGGAATTTCTATCCCATTTTTACCTTCCTTTGGTCACATCCATGTAAGGTGGTTGGTTTCTGTGTTTTTGTTAAAAGTTGCTCCACTTTGTTTTATTTTCATTTTTAGTATTTTGGGTTATAAGGGCTAAAAGATGAGTTTACTCTTACTTATTTGGTTTTTGGAATCTTTGACTTGTGGGAGGAAAGAGGGTGAAACTTGTCACTTTCCTATTGGTGTGGAAACTTTTGGGTTCCTCTTGATATTCTTCCTCATGGTGAAGGAAGGGGACTTTTTCCTCTTTTTTCTTGGACTCTGAGAATTTTTGGAGCTTGAGGATTACTTGGACAAAGTGGGAAAAGCTTAGAGTCTTGGAAATAATTATAGAGGTAGGATTCTTAATCCTTTTCTTTCCTTGTTCTTGCTTATATTGTTAGCTATGCAATGGTCAGTAAAATAATGTGTGTGACATGATGTGTTGTAAAGTTGTATGAAGAATGTAGTTCATTTGTTTCGTTGCTTTTGTTTTTTTTTTTTTTTTTACTATCCACCATCATATGGCTTGATAATTTTTGGAGACTATAGGGGAAGAGAGATAGATATTCCTCTCAAACCTCATGGCTTGTTGGTCAAGCCATGAAGGTTCCTACTCACCCCCTCATATGGTTTGAGGTGGGAGAAAGGTTCATATGGCTTGAACCTTTCCCCATTCTTGGAGAGGAAACCATTTTGGGTTTTAAAATCCTCTCAAGAAGGATTTCTTTGACATAAAGGAGGAATAAGGGGGTTATTAAACATGCTTGTGTTTGGGCATCCTATTTCTTCTCTTCCCCCTTTTTGTGAGGGTGACCTTGTTTCTCCTCATGTTTTTGTCTTACCATGTGTAGTTTGTCTAATTGTTTAAATGTTTCTATGTATTCTTGTTGTTTTTATCCCCATTATACTTGTGCACATTGTGGATGCTAGTTCCTCTCTTCCATGGGCTTGGGGGAGGCTAGCATGTTTGCCAACCATGGAAGGGCATTTGATGATGCCTATTGGTTGGGTGATAAACAAGCCATGTCTCTTGTTGTAGCATTATTAGGAGAACACCTAAGGTTGGAGACTCAAGGATGAAGTTTGGTTGAAGTGGTGACTTGTTCTTTTATCCTAAAAAAAAATCGTTGTAAATATTACACCTTCTTGTATCTATGTGTTATATGGCTGATTGTGGATGACCTCATCTTGTAAACTTATCATTTTTTTGGTGAGTTGGGAAAACTTGTGTTTTGTGGATATTTGTTATGTAACTTTTGTTCAACCTTGAAAAGAGGACTTGATTTATTAGACTTGAATGTGTTTAATGTTTTAAAAGCCATTTTGTAAATTTGAAAACTAAACTATGTTGAAGAAAGAAATATGGTATTAAAGGATCCCTTCTTACTTTTATGTTTTAATGGGATTGGAAAAGAAAATGTTTTGTTAAAAAAAAATCTATGAAATGGCATATGTATATTTTTTGAAAATAAATTGTAAGTTTATAAGTTGAGCATTCTTTTAAATCTACATTTTTTATGGCATTACACTTCATGTTAGAAGAACTGAAATTTTTTTGAAGATTTGTTCAATCCACATGTTGAATAGAAGGAAATCATTCCAAAAGAGTTGATCACTGATAAAAGAGAGATGGAAAACCAAACACATGTGGTTGAAGAAGAGAAGAAAACATGGAATGAAATCAAGGTAAACAAATCCAATTCAAAACTTACTTGTTTGTTTTTTGACATTCAATTTTCTTTGGGTTATTTCCTTGAAATTGTATAGGATGGATTTTTTAATATACATGCGAAGTAAACAGAGAATGAAATAAACAAGCTTGAGTAAAATGATGAGCTTGGTGAACAAAAAATGTATCCTTATTAGATTCACATAGATGAAATTGAATTTCTTTTACAAGACTTGATGGATATCCTGAGTATAAAATAGGTTAATAAATGTAAAAATAAGTCTTCAACATTTTCCTTGGAAAGGAGTGATATGAGTTGTGGTAAAATTATCCAAAAAGAGTTAAGAAATGATAATGATGGAAAGATTTTCATGGCAGCATTGGGAATGTTGGCTTAATTAATACATAGTTTATCTTACTTATATATAACTGACCTATTAGTTATAGGTGGTTACCTCCTAACTGAATTCTCTCTTGTCTTAATACACACTTCGTTGTGAATAAACTCATTCAGAAATTTCTACATTCAGTTCTCTGCTAATAGTGGTATCAGAGCAACATTAAGATGGGAGAGTGGGAGTGAGAAAGGTTTTTCTTTCATTAGTTTCGTGGATTGTTGAAGATCTTTTGGAATCCGTTGCTTCCTCTCCTACGTGGAAATCTATTATATACCTATCTTGGCACATTTTGGTGTTTTAGCTGGAAAGAAACCTGTAGCAACCATTTTTTGCATATCTTTGGACATGTGATAGTGACATGTGCGTGTAAACCTGTAGCGACCATTTTGTAGATCTCAGGACATGTGGAAGCGATTTGGATTTTGTATTTTTCTCTCTCTTTTGTCTGCAGTGCCAGCAAACAAGACAACCACCATTGACGGAAGTGCAAGAAAGAGTGTGGAACTGTGACAATGACAGGATTAGCATGATAGGATTAACATGATGTTCTGGAGAAGAGCCAAACAAGAAAGGATTATCTAAAGGTGGAGCTCCTTGTAGAGATGCAAGGATAAGGAGAAGTCACACAAGGAAGGGATAGAATGGTTATGATGGTTATGATTTACCTTTCAACTCATTTTTATTGATGTAGAAAGAGGTCTACAAAACTTTAAAGGTGAGCAACATCTCTGGTTTTACAATAACAGCTAAAATCTATTTTATGTTTCCTTTCATTAACCAAAAGATGGATATTCAACACTCTTTTACAATAATGTTTACATCAAAATTAAATTCCAAAAACATAGAGCTTTGGTGAGTTAGTGAAGAGTCGTAGCACAACCGTGGAGGAAGAGGTAGTCTCATTGAGAAATGGTGCAGTGCAAAAGAGAAGAGAGCATATGGCAATGACCACTAACCAAATTATAAGCACTGTGTGGAGACTAATATGAGTGGCATCGACCACCGAAATCCAAGTTGTGCATTGGTAGAATCCTTCCCCCAACATATTCTCAACTGTTGTTCACAGACCAAGTAATACATTAGCAAGTGCATCGTACAAAAGATCAAGAGACATGTGGAATTTGTTTGAATTGTTAGAAACAATCTAACACTTAATTCACCATATGTGGATTAATGTGTAATTATAATAAAGTAATTATTTAATTAATTAATTTAGTTTATTTGTTAGTGTGTTGTTATCATCCCTTAGATTGTGGAGGATGTTCTTTAGTTAGAATATTGTTCTCGGATGATTTCTTGTAGAAGATTTTTAGGGGTAATATGTTATTTCTGCATATTTGCTTTGTTTAGGAGATTTGTTCCATGTATTTTGGAAGAGATAGAAGTTTTTCAATATCTATAAATATTACATCTCTCTATTTTGGTTGTAATGCTTCATTTTATATTAATAAAATCATAGCAAACTCTGCCTTGTTTTTGTAATTTAATCTAGTTTTCAGATTTTATTTGGTACTAGAGCAGGGGAGTTAAGGTTATAGATAATTGTTGAGGAAGTGTTAGAAGTTTTAAGGAAGGAGGACTAGAAGCCTAAGCCAAGAGGAGCCATATATGCCCTCAGCCTCTTCAAAGCCCTTTCCCTACTCCACATGCCAGAAGCAGCAAAAGCAACAATATAGAAACACCTCCAAGATTGTATCAATTTTTTTTTTTAATATTGTTCATTGCATATGAACTATATACAATTATTTTTTTTCTTTCTCTCTAATTCAGAGATCCTGTTTAGTGTGATTTAATTTAGTCAAACCCCAATTTTGGAGGCACCACCATTCAAGTTTGGTGTGTAGGTTTCATTTTTAATAAAAAAAGAAACATCCACCACCGATCTGCAACCTGTATGCAACTGTGGTATTTGCATTTATCTGTGAATTCACCTTGTAGACCTATGGATTTACCTAACAGCTTCACACCTGTAAAAGAAAAAAAAATGAGTTGGATACTGATCTGGCTGTGCATCTTCAATCTATAAGCAATTCTTGTGCGACCTTGCAGAACAGAGCGTAAGAGAGCCTTTAAGGTGAAAGGGCGGTGAAGGAAACAAGGCTGACGATGGAGGAAACAAAGCTACATACATACATAAGTTAGACTCACATTTTCTAAGTTAATAATCATTTTTTAAAAAATTCCCTTGTTTGGATGATGTGAAAAAAATCAGAACAAAAACAAAAATCCATTTTTGGAAAGGGGCTCGGAAAAATAATTTTAAAACGGTCATAACTTTCAACTGGTACCTCGGATTGAGGTGTCGTTTTTTTTTAAAGTGTCTGTTTTTTTGAGCTATATGCTTTGGTCCAATCAAAGAGGAAAAAGAACCCAAAACTAAATTTTTAAAGGAATAGAGGCCAAATGCCCAAAAATTTAAAAAAATTACGAAAATATTAATTTTTCGTAAACAAGAAGGGGGGTGCAATTTTCTTTTTCTATTTACAAGATGTTTGTAAAAATAGCTGATAGTGCCGAAAAATCATTGTAAAAGGCCAAAAAGGAGCCCACACTCAATAAAAATCAAATTTTTTTTTTTGGGGGGGGGGGGGTGTGTACTGATTTGAGGGGGGGATTTGTTTTGTGTTTGATTCTCTATCTCTCTTTTCTTTCCTACAAAAATGGCTAACAATGTGCCCAAATTCTTTTTTCCCGATTCACAACTCCTACGAGGAGATAATTATGCTGCATGGAAAATAAAAATAAAAACTCAACTTGAATTTGATGACATAATTGGTGTAGTTGATGGCTCAATAACAAGACTAGAAAATGATATTGCTTAATGTGTGTTTGATCGTGCTAATCGAAAGGAAAAAATTATAATTTTGTTTGGTGTAACTGATGATGTTCAACCTCATATTCGTCAAGTGACAACTACAAAATAAGCATGGGATAGACTAGCAACTGTATATGAAGCTAAGAACAAAAATGTAATTATACAATTACAAACACAACTCCATTGTCTCAAAATGAATTCTAATGAGTCTACTGAAGGTTTTCTAAAGCATGCTACTATATTGAGATCATCTCTCCAAGCTTTGGAAGTAGAGGTCACTAATGAATCTCTTGTCCCTATTGTATTGAGAGCTTTACCAGCCTCATACAAAATATTTGTCACAAACCTCAACATTATGGGTCCAACTACAATTTTTGAAGATTTAGTGAACATGTTACAATAGGAAGAGTCCATGAAAAAACCTGTAGAAGATGAGGAACAAGCGCTCTCTTCATTCCATAAGGGAAAGAAATAGATTCATATAACTGGTAAACAACACAAGCAACATTCTCAACAGAAGAATCAAGGGAACACTCAGCAAAAGCAGTGTCAAATTTGTGGCAGAAAAGGACATGACTTAAAAGATTGTTGGTATAACACATTTCAGA